>VHIU01000409.1:0-60794 GCA_010577795.1 Isatis tinctoria | reverse complement strand
GCTTGGAATCGAATCAGAAGATTACTCTGAGACCCTTGGATTGGATTCAAACAAACATGCCTCTCTCTCTCTCTCTTCGCCGTTGTCTCTCTTCTAGTTTCTCCTGTAAAAATCCATATCTCTCTCTCTGTCTCTTTTCCCGCTTGTGTTAGGTGTGAGCATATAACTAGCAGAGTTTATATCTCTACTCTAAGCTGTGAATATTTGTGTGGTTTTTGGAGCAGATTCTCATAAAGAAGCTAGAGAATCTGAAGCCTTTATACACCCGAGTGCTGTCGTTCACCCAAATGTTGTGATTGGCAAGGTTTGTTTTTTTAGTGACTTTTCTTGTTCTTGCTTATATCAAACTATAATAAGATTGGGTGAATTTTTATTCTGCTCCAAAACTTGTCTGAGAATAAACTTCTGCTCCGATCATCTTGAAGAGTGGAATAGCTATACACTCACCAAGTAATGGTCTTTAGCTTTAGGAAACTGGATGTCCGAACCAGTAGAACAAGATGGAATCTGGCCAAAGTGTGATGCTTTGTTTGAGACTTGAGCAAAGTAGAGTTTCCTCGGACTTCAGATTTTGTTAACCATACAAATGTTGACTCCTCTTCTTCTAAAAGGGAGTTTCAGTTGGTCCTTACTGTACAATTGGCTCTTCAGTGAAGCTAGGCAATGGCTGCAAACTCTATCCTTACAGTTACAACCATATCTTTGGAAACACAGAGCTGGGAGAGTCTTGTGTTCTGATGACGTAAATCCCTTCAATCTTTGCATACTATAACGTGTTCTTTATTGTTTTCAATATCGATTGATCTTTGCAACGTGTCTGTCTTGAAGGTTTGAAATGAATTCCCGTTTTTATTGGAAAGATTGTCTTGGAAGCAGCCAATGATGTGTCCGAGTTTCAGACCATTTGGGTGATTAAAGAGAAGGACTTGGTGATGAAAGGCCTACTGATCAATAAGAAGATACTCGACACTTTCCTTGCAAAGAAATAACCACTCTCTGCACTTGAAGAAACTCTGAAGAAAAAGCTGATTGCAGACATATTGACTAACTAGTGTTTGATGTTTGTATGTTTACTGAATCTATTCGGGTAGTAATGGTTGATCCTATGTTTGATCTTATGTTTGAAGTTGATTTTAATTGCTTTTGTTATGCGGTTTATGTTTGATGTTGTATTCAGATATTTAAGGAATGAAAGTCTCTTTATATTTAAGGACTTGTGTATGGGTTGATCCTATGTTTGATCTAAGTTGGATGTTTGATCATTATATTTAAGTACCTGTGTATTTGTTTGTGTGTGTGCGAGCTGTGAGGAGAACATCAATGAAGATCCGAGCAAACCGGTTATTGCGATTTTTGATTTTTCTATCGACCTTAATTCTGGGTAAGTCTCAGTTCTTTATCTTAGAAACTTGGAGATCATGTTTGATTTGCTGAGCGTCGGTCTTGCTGAGCCAAGAGCTGAGTTTGATTTTTTAAGAACTCCATTAAAATTATCCCTATAATGATAAAAAACAAAAAGGATCTTCACTAAGTTTCTTACACTAACTTTATTGATAAAAATGTTTAAGATAATTATATATGTTTCTCCTATAATGATGAGGTGGCTTCTAGCTTCTTCTTTTTAAAAATGTTTAATGTTTTCTTTTTATTTCTCGTTCCTTCCTAAGATAATATCGATCAATGACTATACTTACTCCATGCTATTATTCTATCCGAGGTTCAAGATTTCGCTACGCGCTATACGTACGTTTGACAAGGATCTAGCGAGTTACCAATTATTCGGAGATTATTCGGGGATTACTTGGGGAGTAATTTTAAGATATTTTATTATAATTTTGTTTATAAATTTCTTTTGGTAAATAGTATTGATAGAATGACATGATTTAATGATTAGAAAATTATTAAAAAATTATGAGATAAGTGTTCGAATGATTTTTTTCTATTTTTCTACCACTCTAACCATTTCATCTTCATCTTTTACATTTAGTCAAATTTTCTTTTTATTTTGATATTTAAAATAAAACATAACAAATTTGTCAAATTATTATCGATTTAAGTAATCTATATTGACTTAATTGTCATATTTATATGTCGTTTTTTTCAATTTTATGATTTACTGTATAATATAGGCGTATAACTCAACTCGCCACGCTCCACCACTGCCTAGCGTATTCTCGGACGTATACTCGGCTAGGCGGATGAGTTTTCGAACAAGGCTTCTATCTAACCATAAATAAATAGGAAAAAATGTCATTTAAATCCTCGACTTTCGAAAAGTGGTGATTTAAATCACAACTTTTCAAATGTCATTTAAATTCTAAAGTTTTTGTTGACTTCCCAATTAAATAACGAAATTTTGTTGACTTCCCAATTAAATAACAAATTTTTGTTATTTATGCCATTTGAGTCCCGTCAAAAATAAAATTAAACAAATTTTTTAAAAAATATTAAGTTTTATAAAGAAAAAATTATAAATATGGTAAAAAATAAAAATAAAATTAAAATAAAATAAAATTAAGTTTCTGATTGTTGTGAGTGCTTAAAATATTTATATTTAACAAAAATCTAAAAAAAGAGCAACATATATAAAAAGCATGAATTATGATATTTAATCAAAACAATTCTTGTATATTATATTAAACACTAAAAAAATCAGAAACTTAATTTAATTTTTATTTGAATTTTTTTACCATATTTATAATTTTTCTTGATAAAAATTAATAATTTTTTTAGTTTTGTTTAATTATATTTTCGATGGGACTCAAATGACATAAATAACAAAAGTTTGTTATTTAATTGAAAAATCAACAAAAATTCGTTATTTAATTGGAAAGTCAACAAAAAGTTTATGATCTAAATGACATTTTGAAAGTTCATGATTTAAACAACCACTTTTCGAAAGTTGGGGATTTAAATGACATTTTTCCCTAAATAAATATACTAACTAACCATATATACGATATATACAAATCTTGGAAAAGACACGAAATCTAACACGTAATATCTACAATCAGTATACTCTGGGCCTGTTCGTTTGGTGAGTTGGACACGTTATCTAGACGCAGATGCCTGTTTATGTTCGTTTAGTGCTAATTAGAAGCATGAACTAAAAGCGGTATCCATACGCGTTTTCAAAACTCATCCAGAAAAATCAAGATTTATCGCTGAGTTTATTTGGTGCATCTTGCTACACTAAACTCATCCAAAACTACCAAAAGTCCAAAATAACCTTATTTATAATTACAATTTTACCTACAAAATAATAAAAAAATCTTTTACATAAACAACAAAATAACATTTTTTTATAAAGGACACTATAACAACATTTTTTGCCAAAACCGTAAAATCTCCCTTCCCGCCAAAACCGAAAAAATTCATTTTTCAGCCAAAACCGAAAAAATTCGTTTTTCAGCCAAAACCGAAAATCTCGTTTTCTCGCCAAAACTGCAAAATATAGTTTTCCCACCAAAACCGCAAAATAACGTTTTCCCACCAAAACCGCCAAATAGCGTTTTCCCGCCAAAATGCGAAATATTGTTTTCCCGCTAAAACCGCAAAATCTCGTTTTTACGCCAAACCCGCAAAATCTCGTTTTCCCGCCAAAACTGCAAAATCTCGTTTTCCCGCCAAAACCGCAAAATCTTGTTTTACCGCCAAAACCACAAAATATCGTTTTCCCGCCAATACCGCCAAATAGTGTCTTCCCGCCAAAACGCGAAATATCGTTTTCCCGCCAAAACCGCAAAACCTCGTTTTTCCGCCAAAACCGCAAAACCTCGTTTTTCCGCCAAAACCGCAAAATCTTGTTTTCCCGCCAAAACCGCAAAATCTCGTTCCCGCCTAAACCGCAAAATACCATTTTCCCGCCAAAACCGCAAAATATCGTTTTCCCGCCAAAACCGCAAAATTTCGTTTTCCCGCCAAAACCGCAAAATTTCGTTTTACCGCCAAAACCGTGAAATCTCGTTTTCCCGCCTAAACTGCAATTTTTTGTTTGGTTTAAACCGCAAAATCTCTTTCTTTTTTCTTTATACCGCAAAATCTCATTTTTTTATGAAATAGTTTTGAAATTTAATTTTGTTTATGTTTGTTTAGACCCTAAAAACAAATAAGGACGGTTTTGTCACTTTACACTAAACGCGTCAAGATACAAATACAGAAATACGAAACGAACGTAACTGCTTCTAGATACAATTTTTGGATGCATGAACCAAAATCACAAACAAACAACGTCTGATTACTGTATCTAATTACTGCGCTCAGACGCTGCGTCCAGAAATCTCATCCAACTTAGGAAACGAACAGGACCTCTCTAGACAAAAATCGAACCCCTATCTAACAATATATACCACCAAACTCGTTAAATAAGTATATTCTATCAATTTCAAATCTTGACTCATTCCTCTTCTCATTAACCCATTCCAAGGCTCTTTATACAGTTATACTCTCTATACGTCAGCAAACAGTTTCCTAAAGGTGTATTAGTTTCCCCGTCCCCGCGCTATCGAATGTCCATCCTAAACCGGTTTTGCTATCGGATCAAACTGTTGAACCGTATCTCTCAACCTTCCAACTGCGTGAACCACATATACAGTTCTGTAATTCATCGCGTAAAGCTAGTTTAACCCGCCGAACCTCAAAAGCATCAGTAAGATATGCGCGCCAGCAGTTATTCGATGTGCGGTTTTAACCGAGAAACCGACCCATCCATGCGCTATATCTCGGTATTGATGCTCCATTCGTGGTAAAACCTCTTCGAGATCCGGTCTCCCGGTTCCCAACATAACCAGCTGAACATCTTGACTCATTATCCATGGAACCGCCTCGGCTATCAAATCAACACCTTTCTGATGATCCAATCTTCCGATAAAACCGATTAACGGAACATCTGGTCGAATTGGTAAACCGAGCTCTTTGTGTTAATCTAGACCTGTTGGCACCAAAACCAAAAGCTCAGCATCTTTTTTCAAAAGGAAAAGTGATCCATTAGAATTCTTTTTAAAGAAAACCAGAATGCTTCAAGTAGCTTGAAAAAACACAATCACTAAAACCCAAAAAAATTACAGTGCCTTTTGATACTTGAAGCCGCTGTCATCTCAATGAGTATATTAAGTTGGAATTGTCGAAATGCGAGAGACATTGAGACAGTTCATCGTTTAGAGAAGTACTTTCTGGATTATTTTTTTTTTTTTTTTTTTCATGGAAACTAATTTGGTTACATAGCAAGTTTGAAAAAAAAAAAAAGATTTACTGTGAAATGTGAAGTTTATCAGTTTGAGTGGAAGCTTAGCAATAATGTAAAAAAGATTTTTTTTTTCTTTTTAGAAAAAGAGTTACACTGTCGATATTCCCATCAAGAGAACTATGGATCTATGAGTTAAGTTAGGTTCAATGGTTTTTTGTTGTGTCCAGAATCTACGGAGATCCAGTGTGAGAAAAAAAGATGAGAATTGTGGTATCCACAAGTAAACAATGAAAATGTTGAGATCTAATGTATCTATCATTTTGGTATATAACTCGAAATATATTTAAGATGTGAAGGGATAAGTTGTTACTGAGTGGTAACTCGAAAACAAAATGAATACGATGTGAAGTATATTAGCAACGTATCTATCATTTGTATATCTTTCTTTCTTCCCTTTTTTTCACAAAAGCTTCTGTATTTTTAATATACTTCACACCGTATTCATTTTGTTTTATACCTTTGTATACGGAAGTGCTGGAAAAGATTTAACTTTAAAATGCTAAGCAACATCGTAATTATTGCAGCGGTGGCTGCGATGGGACCGTCATCGGAATATGGCAATCATGCAGCTGTCCATCCTCCTACCTTCCAAATTAACAACCAAGACATTCGGTTCGTACGTTTGCTACTGCACAAGAAAAAAATTGGAAAAAAAAAAAATTGAGAAAACAACAGAATATCTTGGGCCCAATGCGAGACTGGGCCTTTCAAATCCACCATCAAGAACATTAACACTCTGCTCCAACGGCTAATAATCACCGTAGGTCCCTTCTGTTAAATCAACGGTCCAGATCTCTCAAACTTCGTCAATCTATAAATGCACATGCACACAAGCGAGCTTTTTATCTTCACTCTCTCACAGTCACTCTTTTCTAAATTCCTTCTTTCTCTCAACTAATTACCAAATTATGGATCTCAACTTTCTCTTAACTGTTACACTAATCTGCATTATCTTCTCCGGCTTCGTTACCGGCCAATCTCCGGCCGTTACCCCGACTAGTTCTCCTTCTATATCTCCTCAGAAGCCTAATTCCACAGCTCCCGCCATTTCTCCAGCTTCACCGTCGCCGAAACCCACTCCCACGGCGGCTCCGGCGAAGACTCCAGCTTCACCGTCGCCTAAATCCACTCCCACGGCGGCTCCGGCGAAGACTCCAGCAGTATCCTCTCCCATCGAGGCTCCAAAGTCATCCGTTTCCGTGCCAGTGACGTCTCCTCCTTCTACTGCACCTGAGGCTTCTTCTACTCCTCAGATCTCTCCCCCGGCTCCTTCACCGGAGACTGATTCTCCACCGTCTCCTTCACCGGAGACTGATTCTCCACCGTCTCCTTCCCCGGAGACTGATTCTCCACCGTCTCCAGCTCCGGGGGTTGCGCCGTCAGCTGACGACGTCCCGGCTCCAGCTCCGAGCAAACATAAGAAGACTAAAAAGACGAAGAAGCACAAGAACGCGGCTTCGGCTCCAGCTCCGGAGCTTCTAAGCCCTCCTGCACCGCCCACGGAAGCTCCGGGACCTAGCGATGCTTTCGCTCCCGAAGTCGCCGATGATCAGGTAACATTAGTTTTAATATAATTCAATATTCAATATGAACACAATTAATTCGAGCATGACGTGGAACTGGTCTTGTGGAAAATTCTTTATCGTAAAAGCTTTGGTCTTTGCGAATTAGTATTATTTAGACGCTAAGTCTTAAGAAAATAAAAATGCAAATGTGTTTTATGTTTGGTTTGATTATTTATAAAACTTAAATTGAAATTTTGGTTATTGCAGAGCGGAGTAGAAAGAACAACTGTAATGCAAAATGTGGTGGTGGGAGCTGTTGCAACCGCGTGGGCTCTACTCGCTCTGGCCTACTAATAAATTTTTGGTTTATTTTTTGCATTTTAAGTTTCTTCAGCCTCTTGATTATTGTTATTTCTATCTATTTTTTTGACCCTACCCATTGTCTGCCTCGTTACAGCTCACATTTTGTATCAGCATTTTGATATACGATTTGGCTTTTTATGTATACAAATAAGTTATTTGTTTGGTATGGATATGGACCATGCCGCATGGTATAGTCATTTGTGATTTTTTTTTTTTTTAGTTTTCTTACTAAAGAAAGTCGTATCACAAAACCCCATATTTTGCAAATTCCTTTCGCAAGAATAATTTTAGTAATGGGTCCGAGTTTCTTCATTGGTCCAATCTATATATTTGCCGTAAATAAATTTTATTTAAAAGTGATCCCACCTACATATCTGTTGTTGTTATCTGAATGTCGAGGAACAATTCTTAATATGTAGACTGAGTGATATAAAGCTAAAGAAAAAAAAGGAAACATTTCTTCTTTTTGATGTAAAGCAAAAAGTGGAAATAAAAAGTGATTAATATTTGATATAGGAAACAAAGACGAATACTTTTCAAATGAACACAATACTGATCGAGAAGCACGAGAAAACAGAGCTTAACTCACGAAGAACGGTAAATCAAAATCAGTACAAACACACAGAATCAGCTTTTACTATTTAGACCATCAATGGTTAAAGTACTCTGACTCTCAAGTCACATTCACAGCTACATTGTTTACTTCAAGGACTTACAAATCAGAAAAAATAACTTCTATTCCAAATCAAAGTTTTATTCCTGGGAATATCAGTAGAAAATTAAAGAATGCAGAGAATCAACAAAACCTTGGGTATATATAATTATTTGCAGACGAAACCTCTTTTGTACAAAATCACTACTTTGGTAAGAAGACAAACACAAAATAGGCACCGAGGAACCAAACTCTACGTTATCATCGTCATCACCCTTGTCACCATCATTGATTAGCCACGCCCGGCGTTTCCATGTCGTTGGTTCCTGAAGTAACTAAGCAATGCTTGTGCCTGATAAGTTAAACATCCTCCAAAAACGTTAGAACAAGATCAAACTCGAAAAAATCAAGAGATTCATGGTGATAGGGTCACTGCTTTAAGCAAAAGCATCAAAGAGGAAGATGGAATCTTTTACAAAGTTTGTACCTTTTCTCTGGCTCTGGGAGTACCAGACTGTGAGAGAGCAACAAGAGGAGGAACAGCTCCTTCTTGAAGAACCATGTTGCAGAATCGACCACTGTTGGTCGAAAGTTGAAGAAGTGCTGCTGCAGCGTTTTCTTTCCCTCTAGCTGAACCCAACTCAACGACCTCAACAAGAAGAGCAATCCCACCTTCTTGGCCAATCGCGTTTCTTCCTTCCGAGATTGTAGCTAGATTAGCCAAAACAGCAACCGCTTTATCCACCATCCCAGCTGCTGGGTCCATTAGATCTATAAGATATCTCACAGCTCCAGATTGCACAATCGTCGCCTTGTTTTCTTGATGTATCGATAGATTAAACAATGCAGTAGCAGCGTCTTTCTTACCCCGAGGAGTACCGTTACCTAATAGATCCACAAGAGGCCCGATTGCACCTGACTGACCAATCTTAATCTTGTTTTCTTCTATGACAGAGAGGCTGAAAAGTGTAGCAGCCGAGTTCTCCTTTGCTTCAGAGCTACCATTTTGGAGCACGTGAATGAGCGGCTCGATTGCACCAGCATCAGCTATTAAACTCTTGTTGTTGTCATTAATGGACAAGTTGAGAAGTGCGGTAACAGCGTTTTCCTGTGTAGCTGAGTCGTTTGAGTGAAGTAGTTCCACTAATAAGACAATTGCCCCAGAGTTCCCTATTACTATCCGGTTATCCATGTTGTGCTTCGCTAGCAACCTTATTTCCGCGGTTGCTTGTCTCTGAACATCCAGTGAACTGCTCTTCAACTCCTCCACCAATTTCTTAACTTGGTTTTCGACCTCAGAAAGATCACGTCTTGTCTCATTCGTCGCTGAGACAATCCTTGAACCAAGCCTCTCTGATGGACGGCGCCAAAATTGGCCACGGTTACGTCTATCCATAAATTTTGGGGAGAAATCAGACAGATCTCGCCGAGGAGCTGCTGAAGTGGTTGCAGCGAGAGGCCCTGATCTAATTTCTCCTGAAGCATCACTGCTGTAAGGTGTAGCATGAGCTGATTCTTCTGAATTCTCGTTCGCATCTGCTCTTGGAGACTCCTCGTTGGAAACTGTGCTAGCAGCAGAAGGGGATCTAAGATGGTGATTCTCAGATGTTGGTCCATTTTCCACCGAGCCTCGTGTAGTTGAAGATACAGATGACCTACCGGGCGCATCTGTCTTCATTTCTCGAGAATCGTTAGATCTATCTTCAAAATCATTAAGCGACATCCTCATGGCGTCCACACCAAACCCATTTCCAGATACACCTGATGAAGAAGTGTTCAACGCAGAAGTAGAACGTGAAGGAGAAGCACCTTCTCTTTCAACTGCTCGGCTTGAGAATGAGGGATTCCCTGTCTCACCTGTAGAAGCATCCCAATCATTTGACTTGTTGCTAACTTTATGAGTAGAAACACTAGCAGCCGCGCTGGGAATGGAGTCTGTACATGACAAAAGAGGAGACAGCTCGTTTAAACTCGTTGATTTATTGGGATCAGGCAGCTTGACATCATTTGTATCACACCAGTTAGCGATTAAGGCCTTCACGGTGTAATTGGGTATTAGAGTCGTGTGAGTCAGAGTCTGCCGAGTCTTGGGACAAACTTTTAAACCTAAATCAATCCATCTCTTGATGAATGCCTTTTCATATGTTTGTCCTGATGACACAATCACTGGATCAGTCATTACCTCAAGCGACAGAGGGCAAAAGAAGTCGGCAAGAATGGCGACACTAGATGTCTGAGTCTGCTTGATCAGAAGAAGACGTTCGTGCATGCGGTTTACGATAACAATCAGTTGGTCAAGGAACTCAACTTCTGCATTATTCTCAGACTGCTCAGCAATCTCTTTCTGCCTCTCCAGAGCAACAGCTTCGATCAAAATCTCCTGGTTTGATCTCAGACCAGTGTTCTCTCCAATATTCACCAAGATCTCCGGGCTGGGTCCAACCCCATCCCTCTGATCCCTTAGGGCACCATCAATGACAGAAGATATTTCTTCATAACTAAGATGCTTAATCTTCTCCAGACATTTCTGCAATTACGAACATTTGTAAATTAACCATTGGCATCTCCTGTAATTTGAGTTAACTGCTAATGTAGACAACAGAAACAATACACAAAGCAGACAGCATAATTAATATCAAACCCATCCAGAAAATTCAGAAACCCACTTTAGTTTCCATAAAGTTTAACGCTCTGAAGAGACCACATATGTACACCGGATTTATACAAAATACTAAGTCTAATGCTCCGAAGAGACCACATATGTACACCGGATTTAATTTATACAAAGGAAACTGATGCAAGATTCCTTTTACTGTAGAGAGAAAGTACCTCGAGGGAAGCTGGACTCAGCTCATCAGGTAGGTCGTTCTTAGACTTCAGAAACTGGAAAGTATCCACAATAGTGTCTCGCATCTTTGGTATCAAAGATTCAATTTGGAGGACCTAGATGAGGATATTAAGAGAACTTCATCAACAAAACGATGAATCAGTAACCAAAGCCTCAAGCAATGTGATCATTAACTTTATTCTATAATAATAAGCTAAAAACCAACTTAGCTACAACGAGAAATTGAACAGTCAAGTGACCAGAAAGGATCATAGGCATGTCTTATATGGAGCAGAGTACCAATCCAACATCATAAGGAAATGAAACTCTATTAAATGATTTTATGCAACATCTTAACAATCATAGAGAAATCTAATCTATAGGCAGGTTTAAACTCTATATAGCTTTAAAAAAATCGAGAAGAGAAGTGTGTAATGTCTTGTACAGAGCAGAGTACCATTACCATAAGGAAACATTGAAACTACGCTCCATAGAGCTTCGAAACAACTTAAGACGAAAAGTTTCGGAACTTACGAAATAGACTTTACTGGAGAATGCATGCCAACTTCTGAAAAGATCTCTCGAATGATCAACATCCTGAGTCAATTCATCAAATGCTTTACCAAGCTTCTCCTCCAAAACAAGATCGGAGTTGATAACAGCAACAGCTATCGGCTTCAACACTCTCAACAATTCTTCAACTCTCTTGTAATACTTCTCAAATGGGTCTAAATCGATATGTCTGGAAGATGACAGATTTAGAAACGACGAGATACTGTCGACAAGAACTTTCAACACTGAGATTTCCATTTCCACCCTGAAAAATCAAACAACCAAAAAAAAAAACATAACTTAGATTCAAAGGGCACACGAATTTGGAAGAAATTACGAAACTTTCTGGAATTAATTAATCAACTCAAAAAAATCCGAGGAAAAACCAAATAAATCTCCCCAATTTCAAATTTTTACACCCCCAAAAAAAAAATCCAAAGAGATTAGGTCATGAATTGATGAATGGGTCCTATCGAAAATGTAAAAGCTTTGAAGGAGAGAGCTTAGAGAAGAGAGGAGACCAAAAAGGGAGAAAATTGAAAACCCTAAGTAGATAGATCGAAACTAATAGATAGATAGAGAGAGAGAAGAAGAACCTACATGCACGTGAAGAAGATGAATATTCCGAGGAGGAGAAGAAATCAATCTTCTCTCTTTTATCTCGATCGATCTTCCTCCGTCTCGCCGATTATAGTCGAGCACGTAAGAGCAAATCTTCTTCTTCTTCTTCTCTCTGTATTATTATTATTATTAATTTTTTTTGTTTTATTTCCCGGAAAAGAAAAAAGATTCCAAGTGTTTCTCTATGGCTTCTCCAATTGGTCAGATGGAAAATTTGCTGGCAAAGCTTTTTTTTTTTTTATAAAAGCTATCTCGTTTATTGTTGTGACTTGTGAGCTCGTCCTTTACTTAGAAAGAAAAAAAAAGAAAGAGACTTTGGCTCTGATCTGTAATCCATGTACGAGTTGAATGTTTCTGTAGAATTGAAACATTTACTAATCATATATTACGACATTCTTCTTTATATTGATTAATTTAATCGTGACTATAACAAAAAGAATGTGCATTACAAGTTGAACCGTTTGTTTAGTACTTTGACTTCGAATGATAAGGATTGATCATGTCATCATGCGGTGCTGAACAAACAATTTAAACTAAAAACATATGTTGTTAGTGTCAAATAATCGAATTATAAGCAACAGACTCTTAAAAAAATGGTTTTGCAAAAATTTACTATAGCCATTTTGCAATTTTGTGGATTTAGTAGTGGCTAAAAATCACAAAAGCAAACTATGTAATCCTGTAATATTTGGATTTAAATCAATTTTTTTATTTTATTCTTCTTATTGTTTTCATTTTTTTCAACTATTATATTGGTCTCCCCTATACTATACCAATATAGACCCTCGATTCCATTTATTCGACATTACTTTGACCAAATTTTTCATTCCTGTGTTCATTCCCGAATCAAGTTCTCATATGGAAATGCAATTAATGAAGACTAAAATGGTACAAACAAACTTTATTTCTGAATCTTCATCAACCTATCTCTCTTCAGAAAAATAAAGAAACAAAAACAAATTTCTCAACCTGGTCATTATTACTACCAAACTTAAAATTCCACAACAACAACAAAAGCAGATGGTGAAACGATCTTATTAATTAATTTTAATCTCTGGGACCTATCTACTAATACATAGGAGAGAGCCTTCTTTTTTCTTTCAAAACCAGAGCTGCTTTATGATGATGATACATATAAATTACAAAAACATAAGCTAAACAACCCATTTTCCTAATGATCAGCTAACATTGTCTGGTTTGGTCCCATTCTCACTCACTGAGAGCGCCACGGAGTAAAATTGATGCCACGAGCGATCAGGTAGACTATGAACGAACCATATGAAGCCGTGAACACAGTCACAAAACCGGTGTAAATGACTCCACTGACCTCGGAGGAGAAGAACTCAAGCAAAAGATAACCATTTATCATTATCACCAATGCAGCAACAAGCCAAGCGATTGTCTGCACACAAAACATGAGAGCTCAAAAAAGTGTTTTCTTTTAATGAATGTAGTTAAGCAAATAGCAACAAACCTGATACACACGACCGATTTTGAAACTACCCATGATCTGTTCCTTGGAGACCAAACACAGTAGTGGAATGAGTGCAAAGGGTATTTGAATGGATTGAAGCACGTTAAGCCACTCGTTTAAGACATCGAGTGTAGCTTCCGAGGAATCAAACACTAGAGCAACGATTATGGTTGGAATAATCGCGCAGCTACGCGTGATCAAAGCTCTCAACCATTTCTTCATTTTGAAGTTTAGAAACCCTCCCATGATGAACTGTCCCGCGTAGGTACCTGTAATGGTGCTGCTTTGTCCAGCAGCTAACAAACCGATTCCCCAAATGTACAGAATCGGAAACAACCCGCCTCCATATTTGTCCTGAAGATACTGTCCCGCGTTTACCAAGCCAATGCTGTCGGCGAGGTCAGTGTTGTAGAACCCTTTAGCGAAAACCGTCGTGACGAAGAGATTGATCATAAAGGAGACAATGAGAGCAACAGTGGATTCGATTGTGTAGTAGTTTATAGCTTCTTGGACTCGGTATTTCTGTCGTTTGTCGACTTCTCTCGACTGAACAAGAGCCGAGTGAAGAAACACGTTGTGTGGCATTATAATGCAACCCACAACTCCAACTGCTTTTTGTATTGTTCTTGAGCTCAGTTTCGGTACCAATATGCCTGCAAGAACAAGAAAGCATACTTCTTTATAACTTAGACGTGAGGATTCTAATAAAGAGGACAAAGAGGAAGGCTAACCAACGAGAAGCTCAGAGCCACTTGGCTTTGCTTGACCAAACATCCAAGCGAATGCGACTGCCATTGTTCCGATTAAAACTGCGAACACTGCCTCCAGCTTCCTTATTCCGTAGTTCTCAAGAAACAAGAAGACGAAACTGTAGCCAAAAACACACACACACGTATCAATCAATGACACAAGAAGGCACATCCAGACAAAAATCCACGTCTAATCAAGAATCTAACACATAGCTAATGGCCAATTAACAGTTGAAGGAGACATTTGATGTTGAACAATCCACAAGGAGACACAAAACGACAAAAATTCATCTTCAGACAAAAATACACAAAACTGTAGTAGAAATTAACATAGCTAATGGTCAATTAACAGTTCAAAGAGACGTTTGATACTTGAAAATGTGATTAAATAAGGCTAAAAGGAGTTTGAGGTTTTGTGTTTGTACCAATCGAGAGCTGTAATAACAACACCAGCCCAAAGAGGCAAAAGCCCATTGGTCAGAATCTTGATAGCAATGGCACTTCCGATGACTTCTTGAATATCAGATCCAATCAAAGCCAATTCCGCCATAACCCACAAAACCATACCCGCCCAAGTCGGATACTCTTCACGGCAAAGCTCCGCCAAGTGACGACCCGTCGCGACACCGAGCCTCGCCGACAAAAGCTGAACCAAAAGCCCCATCGCCGTCGCCCACATGAGCAACCAAAGAAGCGAGTATCCCGCAACCGCACCCGCTTGGAGATCTCCTTCGAGGTTCCCTGGATCGAGAAACGCAATGCTCATCAAGAACCCAGGTCCGGTGAACAGCCATAGCTTCCTCCACGAAAACGGCGGCGCGCCGCCGCACCCGACGCCGTACTCGAGATCCCTCTCGTTGTCGTCTTCGTCTCTCACGATGTGAACTTTCTCCGTCTCGTCGTACGCCGTCTCTTCTTCTTCCTCCTCGTAGATTGTCTCCGTTAGAAGCGGACGATCGTTCTCGAGTCGTGACATTTTTTCCGGTGAGTGTTGAGAATCTTGTTTCAGTTTCAGTTTCGCTTTTGTACTTTTGTTTTATTGGTTGGCTTTCACGTCTTTCTTACTTGCTTTTCTTTTTTTTTAGGGGTTTATCTCTCTCTCATTCTCTCATAGTACATATATATACACACATTTCATAATATTCTCTTCATATTTGTCACACAATAATTTGGCTAACAAAAAATATTCATCTTCGCACAAAAAAAACAAAAATATTTATCAACTATACGAATAAATTCTTTTTGGTTATGTAATAGATAATAATCACCTGTATATTGAAGCAGAAGTAAAAAGATAACTGATGTGTGGTGAGAATAACTCAAAAAAAAAAATTGTTCTTTGAATGATAACTTAATACAGAAATTTATAATAATTTAATATTTGTGTTGAAGCCATCTTTTTATAACAGGGAATATGGCCAAAATTTCATAACTTGGTAAGAATAAGTTTCAATTTTATTAGTTAGCTTTTATCAAACAATAAAAACTTTGCTATTCGCAAAATATATATACCACTATGCAAAATTAAGAAAATTTTGAAGAATTTGGGATTTTTTTTTTGTCAATTTCCCATTTACAAAAGCATATTCTTTTTTTTATTGCTTAGTTTCCCATTTGTCTAATTTTTTTCTTATTTTTGACAATAATTTCTATAAAAAAAGTTTCTACTAAATCTAAATTATTTTATTCTATTTTATGTATATATTTTTAATTTACAAGGCATATTTTTTATTTTAAAATTCATAACGCATTTATTCGTTATTAAATAATCAAATGCAGAAAAAAGGTTTGAATGACACTTGACATTTAGGACTCGTTCTTAATTTGGAGACTGGGATTGGAGTATTTTTATTATGATTCTAATGATTTAAATCATGACATGAGCATTATGCAATCCATAGGTTTTAAATGTTCGTCTAGAGGCTGGACTTAGGTTCGGAACATCTCAGTTGATATATATATATACTAGTATTACGACCCGTGCCATGCACGGGCATCGGCTATTGTAACGAAAATATTATAAATATAATTGGGTAAAAAATACTAATTTAAAATTTGGTAGTAGATAAAGTAAAAAATATAATTATATCATACATGTATATCGGCTATTTAAAATCTACGTATTTTTATGGATAAAAAGATGTAAATTAAAAAATGTTAATATATGCTGTCAATAATTTTATAACAATCGGTATGCACTTAAATAAAGTAATAGAAAAGTAAAATATAGATTAAGGAAAAAAGAGCATAATATGCATCTTTAAAAGTTACATACGCAATTCCATTAACCGTTCGTAAGTCCTCGAAACTGGTAAAATGTTAGGCTCTGTTTGAATTTAAAAAAAAGTTTCAAGTAAAATAAATCATCAGCAGCAGATCTATTCTCTTCATCCACTTTGAAAAATTTGAAGTTTTAATTGTCTCTTTTTCGACCATCCTTAACATCGTCATACGTTGCTTCTTAAGAATATGAAAAAAAAAAGTGAAATCGTAAATTTATTGATAATAAAAAATAATGGTTATTGTTATTGTTACCTTAGTTTTTGAAGGAATTTGATCAATAGTTTGATTCAATGACATTTTCAATTCGAGATAGAATCATAGAACGGTGGTATAAAAAGATTAAGTTGATAGAGTGAAAGAGATAAAAGTTTTGAAGTAGAAAATAAATGAGTTCAACTTAAATGAGTATAACATAAGTTCTACGATAGAGTTCTGCCCACGCTACGCGTGGTTTTTTTTTATACAATTATTTTCATTTTATGAAAAATATATTTACTTTAACTAAATAACATTATAAATAATCACATTTGTCTTTTTTATATATTTTCAGTTCTTCCGAATTTTGTTTGTTATATATTACATTTGTTCATAATTCTATCAAACCAATCAAAATCTGTATTAAAATAATCTTCAAAAGAGCAGTGAGACATATTTTATGTCTAGCGCATAGAAATTCAGCTGGTTGATAAAGTTATTATTAATTTTCATAAATAATATTTCACTTTGTTAGTCTTATGTTTCTATTTTTTATTGTAACGTCTTTTGAAAAAATTTTGGCTATTCTAAATTTTTTTTCTCTTAGTTTCTTTGTGATGGGCAAATAATTGTGCTATCTTTCTATTTTTTTTAATTTTCAATATCCGATCATTCTTTTTTGTATGGTTATTTATAATTACATTTTTTAACTATACATAAAAACTACTCTTTGTGACAAAAATATAATATAATATTTTTTTTGGTTATGCATACGCCCGGGTTTTGTTTTACAGTATCTTTTGTTTTGTATTTATGATGTATTTTTTTTGTTTGCCTGATAAAAAAAATGTTTACTCAATAAGAATCAAATAGAATAATGAATAACAGTTTTCTGATCATCATCTGATTCATTGTAAACGTTTTTATTGATATCGAAATGATTCTATTTGATTAAAACAAAGTGATAGTCGTAAATTAACTTACATTTTGCGTAATAAAAACATAATGACGACTGGTAATGTAAGATGATCACACTTTGAAGTTAATGGGTAATATAAGCCTCAGAACACCAGTTATATAATATCTTCCATCTCCCTGATCGTATAGGATTTTAATCTCTTTATTTCTCAATTTGACGAAGAGAACCAATCTCGCCTTCAGATCTTCAATGGCTCTTTCTCTCTGGTAAGAAAAGAACTTCAGTGACTGCAACAAAAAACAACAACAAAAACAGAGAAAAGATGCATTCAAGCGGGTCAATATTCTCTTCGTCAAAGTAATGAAAGGTAAGAATTTTCATTCAATTCAGTACGCTGAGTCGCTGCATTGAAACGGATCTTTGCAACGCTTTTCTTTTTGTCAAAAGATTCTTTGCCATTAGTTTTGAAGAAGGCCGTTTGTAGTTCTTGCCACGATACATGAGTATCGCGTGTCCTTCTTTAAGTTTTTCAATTGAGATTAGTACTCCATTGCTCTCTGCTTCAAATGACTTCGCTGTGTAAACAACTCTCGAGAAAATCTTCTGCATCGTGATCACTTTGCAACCTCCCTGTGCTTCCAATGCTGATGCCGACCTTCCATTACACCATCAAAGACTCCTTTTCTACCTGCAAAGGAAACAGATACCACAATGAAATTTGTCTAGATCAATCTCATAGCCATTGGATAAGGAATTAGAAAAAGCCAAGAATGGATCCCGTGGCTCATACCAAGAACCAAGCTGCTATTCATCTTCAGCCTGTTCTTCCAAGACTACTGGAAGAGGCTATATATTCAAATTATATTAGGAAAAAACAGAAACTGAGGAAACTAATATATTCAAGCACTATATGCAGCTAACAAAAAACCACATGAAAAGTTTGATTGACAATAAGCAAGTCCAACACCAGCAATCAGACAGCCAATGCAAAAGGAACCAAAGCCAGCGAGAACAATGTTGTTACCTCCCAGTTTTAGTCTGCAGAGTCCAGGTACAGTCGTCGTATCCCTGAGAAAGAACCTTCTGCAACTGAATCCTAATCACAACAAACAATAATAAAAAGAGAGACTCAATTCCAAATCCGAATCAGGAGAAATTTTCAGAGCATAAAAAGTAGATAAAGCAACATACGTAGCATTCCCAATGAAGTCATATGTGGAGAGTGTGTTGCTATTCCAGACGGCTACCTTAAGATCCCTAAGGCCTTCAAGCAAAGTGAACATAAACTTCTCTTGGAACACTGCGTTTTTTCCACCATCTGAAATTTCAAAATTTTCATTTGATGAGTAAAAGAGTTCTCAAACCGTAAACTAAATCTGGATATGAACAAAAAAGAACCTGTGCAGGTTCTGGTACGGTGTCTTGTGGTGTCTTGTGCCGCTATACTCGAAGACGACGTATGGATCTTGCCTTGAAAACCATTTCGTGTCTTTCAATTTCTGGCACCCAACAAATGATATCAAAAAGAAAAAACAAAATCAACCTTTCTGAGATCGAATCAAAACGATTCACAAGAAGAAGAAGAAAAAAAAAACATGAAAATCGAAATTGAAAGATGGAATATAGTGAAGTGTGCGCTGATTATGGTGTGAATTTGAAACTTCTTTTGCATTTACCCGAGAACCTTGCTCTTCTAGGTAATTGAACTGTATCATTTAAGAAGTTTGAGATACATTAGAAAGGTAGGTTTATAAAGGAAAAAGATGATAAAACAAATTTTTTAATTAAAACAAACCTGGTCGAATAGTTCTTCTTGGGATGATTAAGGCGACCACTTCACTATAGTCTCTAGATTATCAAACCACTCATCTGTGGAGTTGTATGTTATCTCCTTCCAATTGTTATCTACCAAACTAAAAATCAACCTACACCAAGAAAGACTAATGATTTGAGAAGATGAACAGTCTGAATAAAAGACAGCAAAATGAATGAATTCTTTTTTTGGTACCGTGGAGACAATGGCTTCACATTTTCTTGTCTCGTATAGAAACGTATATGATAACATACCAATGCTCTGTGTCGTACTGAGACAGAGATAAAGAAATAGTTAGATGTGAAACAAAGAAAGCAAATTACATAATGATGGTGAAATGACTTACTTTTTTTCCATTGGTACCTCGAGAGTGTGAGAAGACAATTGCATCAGCACCAAGCCTCATTGTACTCGTTTTGAATCCATTCCCATTCCTCATTGGTGATCTTCTCAACGTTTAGTTGGCTCCCTTGTTGGTTTAATATTTAACTGAACATTCTTTTTGAAAATATATTTCATAACAACTCGTAAACGTAAAGGTTGACTTTGTCTGGCTATAAAACTCTGCTGGTGCTCGCGCCGTTGAATCTTCCTACTCCGGTGGAAATCGCGGCGGTTGTGGATGTTCTTCCGTTGTCGTTGGATCGGGAAGGTGAAGGTCTTAAGTAGGGCTTTTTGGTGTTTGTAAGAGGGAGATAATCTGGGCTTACTCTCTGGTACCTGTCGAATTTGGTTTAAGAACAAACGATCAGATTCATAAGCTCGAAAACGGAAGAAGAAGACTGATTACATGGAGAAAATCCGGAGAAAATTTTCCGAGAGTGAATGTGAAATGTTTCTTTTCAGATTAAGAATCTGATCTTACGTTTCAGTAAGAGTGATCAATCGAAATTTTTCATTTGATTACTGTAAACAAAACCATGAATCTGGAGTTTTTTCAAATCAAACCCAGATCCCATAAAACCCCATCAGAAAGTGAAAAACAAAAAAAGAAGATAAAAATCAGAACAAATAAAGAAAACGATGTGAGAAAGGTGAATCGAAGAAGAAAGAGAGGAACCTCATCATTATTATATATATATATATATATATATATATACCCAAGAGAAAGAAAATTCTGATTTCAGTGATGGTTGTTTGAACTGATTCCGATCTGCGATTATTTTCCAGATTCGTTTAGCTCTTCTCTTCCATTGATTTTTTCCAGAGAGAACGCAGAAGAACGGAAGAAAAACTTAATAAAAAAATCCCTAATTTACAAAGATAAAAAACTAATGGTGGAATCAATAATAATCAACAAATCCTTAAAACCGAAAATGAAGAGAAAAAAACTGATGGTATCGAAAATAACTTACCTTTTGCAATTAACGAAACCGGAACATGTTAGGATGTGTTTATATGTTCAAGATTGCAGTTATGAGAGAAAAGTGGAGAAGGAAGTTAACAACGAAGGAGGTTGAGATGGAGATCGTGCAGGTCAAAGTGGGTTTTTTTCTGTAATTTTGTTTTTTTTTCATATAACCGTGGATAGAAAAATTAAATTGAGAATAAAAAATTTAACCAAAATAGAAAATGATAATTACAGAGACACGTGTCGAGCAAAGGAACATGGGACTGACTTCCGTTTTATAAGTATTAGATTCAATTAATATACCAAATTAAAGGCCGATTACGAAAGAAGGAAAAAAACCCGCATGGGTCTTGACATGCGGTGGAGAAGACTTATAGTTTACATGATCATGTACCATAATATCTTAATTTGTATGATTACACTAATAATACGTACTCGTTATCTGATTTCCCTGTTTGTTAAATCAAAATATATGTAGTAGTGGGCTTTATTTTAGAATGGTGGGATGGCACAACTTTCAAAGAGCAACCCACATTTCCCGAGTGACGCTGATGATATTATCCACTTTCAGAAATATGAATCTCTAAATCAGCGTACAACTCCATTTACTAGAAAACAAGAGCACGGTGCGTTTTGGATGTTTGGAGGAAACATATCTATTATCTATACGATTGCTTGATGAAACTATATACGAAGCAATTTCTGTATATGTAAATATATATATATATATATATATATATAATATGATTAATTACTTGAAATTTCGTTAGTATACATACTCAAAAAGAAAAGAAAATATGGTTACAGCTTGGATTTTCCATAAATACAACAAACTTTAGGTGTCTAAGAAAGTCTTAAAAGTTTCAGAATCATTCATAAATTTATAAAAAACCTACAACTTGTGATATTTTTGAGTTTTTAAAATTTTATGATAATCTTCGTAAAACATAGACAATATATGAAATTTTCAGATATTGCTGTTTTATTAATAATATCAAATTTCGTCAAACAGAAATATATAGAAGAGAAATTAGAGGAAATTCTAACTTGATATATAAACTCCTTTTTTTTAAAGGAACATATTTACTATTAAATTCTTAAATTTAAATTCTTATATATATCATGTGATACATGTCCATAATATATTTGACAAGTATTAACGTCTGATAAATTACGATTAAGCCATGCTATAATATGAAACACTTCTTAAGAGTTAAGGATTAGTGGCTGAAATAATATCGGCCCATCCCATATATAAGTTAAGCCTCTGCTAGCCCGATACCTTCACTATACTATAGTCAAAAGTCAAAACCTTCCACTTCCTTCAGTGTTACCAAGTTTGATTAGAGAGTCTAACCAGAAACCAAAGGATTACATTATTTATTTTGAAAATTCCTTTAACTACAAATATATTTTGTTCCAAATCCATAGTACTAGAATCAATGGGTTCACAAATTTTTAACTGATTTATAAATCTATATCAGATTTGGAAATTATACTATTTTAAAAGCAGTCGTGCTGATTAAATAATAAAGCGTATCCGCATATTTAATTTTTTATTTATTTTAACTTCAACATTTCCCAAATCCACTAACATCTAATGTGGATTTTGAAATCCCCTATATATTAATTGAGAAGACGGAGAGAGAAAATTCAGACACGTGTCTCACTCAGATTAACTTAAGTGAAAGTTAACCAATGAAATAGTTACATTCAGACACGTCAACAAAAAATTAATATACTTTTTAATATATGGAAATATATATATTCCATTAGATTTTTTCTCTCTTTTTACGGTATCATTAAATTCAAACATCTAGAAGCATATAATTAAGAGATTTAATGGCTTATATGATACTTAAATTTTAGAAATTATATAAATACAAATTTTTATCCCACATGGACTACAAAATAAAAGGGATGACATGCATATTGCTTATAAATAATTAAATTTACTCAGAATTTTGAATTACGTATATGAAGTATTTAATAAACGCAGAAATTTGTAAGTTTTTATTTGATTTAATCAAATTTTATTTGAATTATGTTATTAAATTGAATTTAAAAATATTTATATACTTTTGTTTGATAGAAATTTAAATATTAGAAACTTCCTAAATTGTGAAAATATTAGAATTATTTTAAATTTATCAAAATTATAATATTATAAATATTTTATGTTAATAAAGTTTATATTATGCTTGATGATATATTGCTATTGTTTATTAGATTAAATATTCTACTAAATATTATATTTATAGATAGTATATTAGCCATAAAAACTTTGACTACTATGATACTATGATAACCAATGTTCAAAAATTCGCTAGGCGGCCACTAGACGCCCGATAGGAGCCTAGCGCCTAGAACGACTAATCGGGGCCTAGTCGGGGCCTAGGCGTTAAAAAATATTACATTGATTTACTATATATTTAGATTTTATATGTTCCATATTGCATATATTTATCTATTTTTTAAAAAAAATCAACTTAGAAGTGTAAAAATTCAAAAAAAAAAAAGATTATTTTCCCATAAACATATTTACATTCATTATATAACTCGGTGATTTTCCGTTATTAAATATTTAAACGTATAATAAACCAAAAAATGAACGATTTTGGTTAAATTTGGCTGAAACGAACCGTATATCGGGCTTTTAGTTTAACTCGGGGATTTTAATAAATCGTTTCGGATGTGTATGTTTAAGAGCCTAGGCGGACGCCTAGGCGGGGACTAGACCGATTTTTAGAACACTGATGATAACAGCAGGGCCGGCCCAGAGGGCAAGCAGGTGAAGCGGCCGCTTGGGGCAGCCATTTTTTAAGGGCATATATTTATAAAAAAAATTTAGGTGTATATATATATATATCTATTAATATGGATAAACTTTAGTTTGTAGGTCTTTTAAGTAAGAATAATATTAGTTGGAGTTTTTTTAGATAAAAAAATTGTTAGAGGACTTCTTAATAATTGTTAAATCTTATTTTAGAAAACAATTTAATTAAACCTAAGGAAGATGAATAGTCGACGACTCTCTCGTGAAAGATCTCCTCTTGGCGTTTTGCTACAGATTATTCTTTCACCTTCTCCTTCTTCAGATTTTTTAGTTACAGAATTCAACACCTTTTTTTAGTTCCTTTAACAAATTCATCAATTATCAATTGATCATTATCTTCAAGTTTTCGTAAAAAAGTATGTCAGTATGTGCAGTGATTTATTAGTTATTACTTAATTAGAAAGAAGAAATGAGTGATCAATCGATCATAGATTTGCTATTAAGAGATTGAATGGGTTGACTTTGTTGTCGATTGAGACAGCTATGGTTCAAAAACTTGACTATTCAAGTTTAATCACCGATTTTGCAGGAAAAAAATACAAAAAGAGCTGTATTTCAATAATTTTTGTTTTTTTAACTTTTTTTCTTTCTATAAATAGTTTATGAAGTTGTATTATCTAATTTTAACATATTTTTTTTTTAAAAAAAAATTTAATAAAAAGGCATAATTTTTTAATTCGCTTGGGGTGGTCCAAATCGTTCGTCCGGCACTGGATAACAGTTTATCTAATAGTCAAATATAAATCATATATTTTACCCGCACAATGTGCGGGGTATCATCTAGTTCAATAATAAAAACCAACAGTTCTCGCAGAATTTGGTTTCTATTTTGTTACATATTTCTTATATATTGAATTAAAAAAAACGAAAGCTAAATCGAAAAGCAGATAGTTAGTAGTTACGTTAAATATTTAGACTGATGCATATACTTTCACAGTTTCACTTGTTGGGAGTTACGTTACTCAATTATTTATTACTTGAACTCAGACAAAAGAAGGAGAGGAGGGAGAAAACATTGATCGGCTAAACATCCGTACACCGATCGAGCTTATTGTACGACACAAACCCTAAACATAAGAAAATAACAGTTCTTAACATTAAAACCAAAAAGAAAAAAGAAAAAAAAAAATCTTCTCAACGACGTCGTTCGGGTGACCACTGTGGCAAAGCCGGGCTGAAATGTGTAGATACAACCCTTGAGTCAAGCAGCTCCATGATTGGCGTGAAGCTCACACATCTCGGCACCTTGTACTGGTTAATCGATGCGCCTCTAGAGATGGCATAGTCCATGAGCTCCTCGAATGTCCCATTCTTCACCACACGTATCTCGAGGGGTCCAATCGACTTATCCGCAACCCGGCTTTGTCTATACACAGAGTTCAGTGACTCCTCCATTTCAAGGCAGCACCGAGCCATGACCTCGTCGCTTGGAGGGCTGGCTTGATCCTTCACTAGAAGCTCCCAATAGATGACGTAATGGCCAGGTATAGTCTTAGTATCTGCGTAGCTCGTGTACTCGATCACACGTGTTCCTTGCTCCCCAAGTAACACTGATGCATTCTCAACCGCCTTTTGGAGCTCTGCTTCATCGGTTTTATCCGACTCGATGCTAAGTAAAACGTTCTTCCTTCTCACAAACTTGAACTGTGGAGCGGAATTGTAGAATCCAGTCACCTTAAGAATATCGCCGACTCTATAACGGTAAAGCCCGGCATAGGTTGTGATAACGAGCTCGTACTCTTTCCCTACCTCAACGTCAGCTAGCTCGACAAGTTCGGTTTTGTCTGTTGCAACTTCATGAGGTAGAAACTCGAAGTAAGCCATGTTCGGCATAATGGTGTAAGAAACCTCAGAAGGTTTACACATTGGTTTTAAGTTAATCCCAAAGTAACTCTCTGACGATGCATACATCGTACAAGCCATAGGTAATCCGCCGCTGTAGTACTCAAGCATCGGAATATACTGAGCCATGGCTCCGGTGACGATGACGTCAAGATACTTAGTGTTGGGCCAAATCTTAGTAATGATACCTTCCCAATTATTGTCTTGACAACAAACCGAAGTTATGTAATCAGCCAATTCTTGGTCCGGTTTGGTCAAGATCTTGGACATGCTCTCTCTAATCGCCGGATCAGAGATTCTCGAGCTTAGGGTTCCGGTTGAGATATCGTCGACGAGTTCTTGCCAATTGGTTTGAAGGAACCGTATGGCACGGAGGAGACCGGAAGCAAAGACCGCACCGAGGCGAACGACTTCGTGACGCATAAGGAGACCGCAAAGCATTTGAGCGTACATGCTTTGTGACGAGTCTGGACAAAGGATGGCTTCGTTAGGGCTCGTGTACACGTTGTACGGATCATACGGACGTCTCTTGAAATGTTCGCTTTTGTAGTAACTTGTGAGCACCGGACGCGCCGGTAAGCCACCGGGAGTCTTTGATTCCGACTTCACGAACAAAAAATGTAGAGCCTTGCCCTTGCCTAGCCCCGGCACGTAGCTGTAGCAAAACATTGAAAGTTTATAATCATTAGTACCATTTTATTTTAATATATAACTGTACCAGAAGATTATATATCTCGGAAATAACTTAGAAAATTATTGCGATAAAATGAATAAAATAATATTTTAATGTACTTGGGAAAAAAAAAACTATCTTAAAATTAAAGAAATAGATCACTGTATTGGATCTTAGAGTAAAATAATAAAATTTCAAGAATTAAGGTTTTAATGATTAAGACCTTCAGATTTAGTTTTTAGGGATTATAAGTTAAGAATTTGGAAATTTTGGTCAATTGTTTTTCTTGGTTCAGATATAAAAATTAGACGATTTAATTACCACAAAATTAAAGTTAGTTGATGCGAATAAACTAAAATTAATAAACTAAATGTAACTAACAGATTCATCACAGGCATGAGAAGACTGTATAAAAGCTGACGTCGGTCCATGTCTTCTTCAATGGTCGGCATTAACTTCCTTTCACCAGCAGATGTCCCAGAGCTGCATGCAACAAAGGTCAATCCACGATTATAATTTAATAATTAAATATATTTAAGAAATAGGAGAGAATAATGCATGCAAAAACATTAATTAAGACACTGGGGTTAGTTTTTACCTGGTCAGGAACTCAGTGATTGGGTGAGAAGACAAGATCATGGACCGGTCACCGTTTGCTATGCGTTGAATCTCCGGTTTAATATCGTCGTAAGTAATAACCGGAACTTTGTTCTTAAATGTTTTCCGGTCGGTGGATCCCTTAAGACCGAACCGTTTCAGATACTCGGTCTCTGAGTTACGACTAAGTATCTCCTTGATGACTTTCTTCTGAACGAAATCGACATTACGTGTCATCTCCTCAATGAACTTGAGAGCCTTCAAATCCTTATCGGACGGTGGATGGATCATCGGAGATTGCAAAGCTAAATCAACGGTCATGTTTGTGTTGTTTTTTCTGTAAGTGAACAATTTTACTTTGGTTTGATAAGAAGATATGTAAACTCGGCGAGAATGTGTCTGTATTTATAGTGTGGTAAGCAAGGAAAAAGCCACGTCAGCGTTAGTCCACGTGGATATAAAAGTGGGCCTAGATCTGTAGGGCAAGACGGGGGACAAGAGGGACAGTTGACACGTAATCTATTGCTAATATGGGCAGACAAGTGGGACCCATATGTCTGGGCCACGTTGGCATTTTCCTGTGATTAGGCAATTTATGTCATGACCGTAGCAGCTAGGCGTCAGCCCGTACGTACCACGCGGTTCCCTTTTATATTCGGACTTGTGACTCTGCCTGTCGCCGATAGCGACTGTCGATAGACTCGAGACTAATGAGCAATTCAATTTTTTATTCTCTTTTATCAACGCTAATGACGTTGTCAATTTGACTAATTAATCAGGATTAATCGATAGTATAATTATGGGAGGAGATCATGCT
The DNA here is from genome assembly GCA_010577795.1 of Isatis tinctoria. Classification (NCBI taxonomy): domain Eukaryota; kingdom Viridiplantae; phylum Streptophyta; class Magnoliopsida; order Brassicales; family Brassicaceae; genus Isatis; species Isatis tinctoria. The sequence goes on along the minus strand of VHIU01000409.1, from coordinate 33,480 downwards.
GTTGTTTCCGGACCCCAACTCATTGTTTAATTTATTCCATGCATTGACTTTGGTTCCTTCGGTGTAATAAATGACATTATCGTAAACTGGTTTAACAAAATAAAAATACATATTAAGAACTAAGTGGTGGTGGCTTAAAAGACGAAAGTTAATTTTGCTTCTTCTGGATTCGATCCCCGTATGAATTCTTTCGCTTCTGCTCGGCAATAAGTTTCCATAAAATATTTATAATAACCAGAAAAAATCCCAGAAAATCATTAGTGGTGACATGTTTAAACTTGTTTTATGTAACTTGACGTGCAAAATGAGGTTGTTATCGATAGTATTGGACTAGACTCCCTTATTTTTGTGGGACATACAGTATATATAACTTACTTTTATGGGTAATTCTAAAAAATACCACACTTTCATGTTTTTGTGATAAAAATACTATATCATAGTGAAAATGATAAAAATAACATTTATTGGAGAGAAAAAGACTATTATACATTTATTTTCAGATGTTTTTTTTCAATCCCTTAAACTTAAACCCTAAAACCCAAAATCTAAACCCTAATTAATGACTTTTGAACCCAAATTTATTAGTTTAATTATATTTAAACCATTAAATAAATGTTATTTTTGTCATTTTCACCTTGGTGTGATATTTTTGTCACAAAAACATAAAAGTGTGGTATTTGAGAGTATTTCTCTACTTTTATTTAGTCGTGTGGCTCGTGTGTGTACTCACATAATATAGTGCACGAGTGTCCAAGATATAAGATTAAGACAATAATATTGTCATATGAATTGTAAAGGTCGTGGTGTACAACTACTAGTCGGTAGTACTATTTATTGACAATTAAAACTAATTCTTGATTTGGAAGAACTAACTCCGAAACAATTAAAGTCATGCATGGGACATTTCTTTTCGTTTTGCTCGTGCTGTACCCACCCCAACTTGCATATCCAATAAATTTTAGGATTTCTGTTTTTTTGTTTTTCTTACTTTATTTATTGAGATAGCAAGATGTGACATAAGAAATTACATACAGAGAAATATCCTCAGATAACATACTTCGATGTTTTTCTCACAAAATAGCATATTAGAAGAAAAATGATAATAATATCACAATTTAATCATTTTAAATGTATTAAACTAATGAATTTGAGTTCATAAATTATTAATTAGGGTTTAGATTTTGGGTTTTAGGGTTTAGGTTTACGAGATTGAGAATAAGCGAATAAAAAATATAGTATATAATAGTATTTTTCCTCTTTAATGAATGTTAGTTTTGTCTATTTCATCTTGGTGTGTTATTTTTGTCACAAATACATGAAAGTGTGCTACTTTTGAAAATTGCCCTTATATATGAGAAATGTATATTTAACTTCTGTTTCTTCAAACTACTCCACAATTCCATTCTTTTTTTAGGTAGAAGTTTTTAGTTGTTCCATAAATTTGTAAACCAAAATTAAAAATTAAAAATCGAAATAATTGAATACTGTATATTTAAAGCATGTTTTAGTTAATTCAGAATACTCTATCATCTTTTTCTTGTTTTAGTTTTGTTTTTGTTAATGGAAATATTAAACTTTGTTATCTAGCAGCTATATACGTAAAGATAATATTCAGCTATATATATAATAGTTGCATATGGGCCTTAGATAATACTATGAAAAAGTATTTAATAGTGTAAATGATAAGAAGATGATAAATGAATATGATCGAATAAAAAAAATTACGAAGATAGTGATGGCACGAGTCATGCCTTATCTTTGATTAGACATATAAGGGGAGAACAACTGCTCATGAAAATGGACACTAAGACCGTTTCAATCATTTTTATATTATATGTCCAAATCACTATGCGTTAGTATTGCATACGTTAATGCATGTGCTTCCTTTGTAACTATGAATAACATTTCCCCGTTTTTTCCTGTTCTTTTCTTGAGTAGATATGAATTTCATTAGTAAGTTTCTTTGTCTAACTAATCTATTCTGGGTATCCAAAATAGCCACACACAAAATCGAGTTCAATTTTGAGCGTTACAGTGCTTAAATTCACATAAATTAACCAAAGAATGGTGTTCTAGTGGCACATTACATTTTCCAAATGGTTTTTTTTTTCTGTTGTATTTAGGCAAAATATTAATCCTACAATCAATAGGCTTCCAATTTTGGCCTCTTTATCAGTTCTATCTGATTATCAAAAAACATTTGCAATCAATTACGCTAAGCTCATTACTCGATAATAAAATGAACTTAATTTTTATCTAAAAATGATAGTCAAACCGGTAAGAACAAAATTGTTCCATTACATTTCAGTTTGATGGCGATGCTATCTTCGGAAGGATGGTCACTAATCCGACTTATATTTCTTTAGAATCTTAAGCATTCCAAGTATGTTCTATAAGTATATCGTGGCCAAACACTATTATGCTATAGTTTGTGGCTTTGTGCGGCCACATATTTGACTTCAAAGATTGGTTATTATTGTTTTCTTGTTTTCTTCAAGATGAAAACATAACTTGGAAATGTAAAATCTATGAACATGATAATCAGAACGAACGACAATTATATATATTCCTTAAAATAACCCCTTAACATACCTATATATTACCAGAGGATCACTACAATGTCTACATAATTTTTTACTCATGCATCATTGTTATCAATATCATTGTTATTAATATCATACTTATTATTAGCAGTAGTTAGTAGACAGGTGCACGTTTAATGTTTGTTGACTTGTTGTCAATTCTTTAAACCATTGTTGATATCTCCGTGCGCAAAACAATCTATATTAATTAGTATGCTAAATGATGTCAATTTAATTTAAATGATGTCAATATGCACCCCACACCCATATTGCATATATGTTAATATTTTTGAATATTGTATTGTTCTCATTCCTTTTGATTTATATAATTTATGGTTTTTTTTTTTTAAATTCACTTTAATTTTTTTAATCTTCGCGCATTCTTTCAAAACCTTATTTAAATTGAAACAGAAGACACATTTCAATTTTTAAGTTTTCTTCTTACTCTCATGTTATTCATCAACTTTGAATTTATAGCAAAAATATATTATTCATGAATCTGTGCACGTTTTTATGAATTGATGAGGTCAGCCACATGGAGTAAATAGTGAAGTCGTTCCTTTGAAGAAGTCGTTCCTTTGAAGAAGTCGCGGATGAACATTGGACCCTGACCCACTTTGCATGCTCTATTGTTTTTCTTGATTGTGATTTCGAAATTTGAAGAGAGAGACGAACAAGATTAAATTTACTTCTCATGAATTTTCGTGGAAGAGTCCGTATAAAAGATCGTGAACCAATATTTTCAAAACGTATTTTCGTACTCATTATTTACAATTACTATTACAAGTACATTCATATACTTTTTATCGTTCTATTTTAAATATATGCCTTAGAGTATAATATTATTTTTTTTTTTTTTGAAAGAATGTTAAATTATTCAACCCAAAAAAACTGTTTTACAGAAACTGCATCGTTGTGGCTTAGAGATGAAGGAAATAAAATACATTTTACATAATTTTGAAACTATCTTGTGACCAACCATTCTTCCATAGCCTTCTCATGGCGCACACTACCAGCAGTACGCAGGGATAAGATTCGGTTCCGTACCTGACGGTCCATTAGTCGTATAAGTTGAGGAGAGGGAATTGGTGTTTCCCCATGTCGCCTACCGTTTCTTTCCTTCCAGATCGAGAACACAACACACTGGAAGGTGTATCTGATGAGAAAGGAACGAGTTGATTTATTGTAGTTACTGAGTTGCAAAAGAAGCTGTGTCCAATCGCTTGTGTAATCTACACCCATTAGCTTCTGGGAGAGATCTTTCCATACCTTACCTGAGTAGGTGCATGAGAAGAATAAATGATCCCGAGTTTCCAGTTGTCTATTACACAAAATACAGCTACCATCTGCACCGGGGTTCCACTGCAAAACTCTATTACCCGTTGACAAGCGGTCATGTACTGCTAGCCAGCAAGTAAATGAAAATTTCGGTGTAGCATCAGCAAACCAAATGGCACGATACCAATGCACCGGGGCCTGTATGCCACGAAGAAGTTCCGCTGTCGCACTCGTCCTGAAAATAGGTTTGAAAGAGTCTGCTTTCCGTTTCCACATCTGCACATCCTCCTCATTCTCAAGACCCCTTGTTCTAAGTAACTGGACCTCCGACTCAATTTTGTTATAAAGCTCCATTCGGTGTTGCTTATGACGATCCGCGACCACCTTAGCCACTGTTGCATCCACTTGGATGCCAAGAGCGATTAGACCTTGAACACCAGTCAAGTCCATAAGTATACCGAGAGTGGACCAATTATCAAACCAGAATGAAGTTGTCCTTCCATTTCTGACATCTACTTTAGAATACTGCGCAGCCAGACCTCTATATTTTAACAGTTTTCTCCACATCCAAGATCCCATTGAACCATTGGCTTTCACCGACCAAAGCGAGCCTTTCCTTATGAGGTAACGACGAACCCAATTCACCCACAACGAATCAGAAGACAAAATTCTCCAGATGAGTTTCAAGCAACATACCTTATTTGTCTCAGATATTGATCGCAGCCCCAAACCCCCTTCTGCCTTTGGTTTGCAAACGTCTGTCCAAGCGATTTTTGCCTTTTTTGAAGAAAGAGATGGACCAGACCACAGAAAAGCAGAGCATAGCCTGTCGATTTCCTTAATACAAGCTCGAGGCAGCCTAAAAGCAGAGAGCCAGAAGTTAAGTATACCATGGATAACAGACTGAAGCAGTTGCAGCCGTCCCGCAAACGATAGCGGTCGCATTGTCCATGACCCAAATCGAGATTTAATTTTGTCAATGAGTGGTGCGAAGTCAGTGGATCGCATCTGCTTTGTCATTAGTGGTAAGCCCAAATATCTAACAGGAAGAACTCCTGAAGCGAAAGGGAATTGCTCAAGGATGGTTGTTTTAAGCCCGTCTGAAACTCCTGCGAGATAGAGGGTGGACTTCTCAAGGCTGATACCAAGCCCAGATAACGTCGCAAATTCAGTAAGAACATCCAGAGTTGCTTCTATCGATGACTTCTTCCCATCCACAAAGACAATCATATCATCAGCGAAACATAAGTGTGTTAGTTTTAGATGGTGGCATAGGGGATGATATCCAATCCTCCGATTTGCTGCTGCTTTATCCAACATTTTTGTGAGCACCTGCATGCAGATTACAAAGAGGTAAGGGGAAAGACTACAGCCTTGTCGCAGACCCCTTTCACTATTGAAATATCCAGCGAGCTCTCCGTTTACTTGTACTGAAAATGACGCCAGCGTGATACATCTCCTGATCCAAAGAATAAACTGAACAGGCAGACCAATCGCAGCTAATGTGGAGAGGAGAAAAGGCCATTGAACAGAATCAAACGCCTTTGATATGTCAATCTTTATTGCACCTCTTGGGGAGATTGAGAGCTTGTGGTAGTTATTGACTAGCTCCGAAGCAAGTAAGACGTTCTCCATTAGTAATCTGTCCTTCACGAAAGCAGATTGTACCGGTGAGATGAAGTTTGGCAAGATCCTTTTCAGCCTGTTAGCTAATATCTTCGATATCACTTTGTAGAGGACGTTACAGCAGGATATAGGGCGGTAATCTTTCATATGTGATGCATTCTCTTTCTTTGGAATAAGTGCAAGTATAGTAGAGTTTACTCCCTTTGGCAAGAAACCGGTTAGAAAAAAGGATCTAATTGCCACCACAAAGTCCTTACCAATGACAGACCAACTTGCTTTGAAGAATTCTCCGGTGTACCCATCCGGACCTGGTGATTTGTTACTAGGCATTGAAAACAACACTTTTATAATTTCCTCCTCACTTACATCCTGCACAAGCATATTAGCGTCTTCGTCACTGCAGGTGTAGTCCAGTAATGTGTGCAAGATCTCCTCTGAAACATCATTATTTTCAATCTTATATCCCAGAAAAGCTTGAAAATGATCGACCGCCACTTTTTTAATCTCCTCCTGCGAAACTGCTGTGGAACCGTCTGTTCTTTGAACTTCTCTAATAGAATTCTGAACCTCTCTTATCTTTGCTGCATTATGGAACTGTTTATTATTGCCATCTCCCACATTTAACCAATGTAACTTAGCTTTTTGGCTTAACACCTTTTCCTCAATACTCGAAAGTAGAATCCATCTAGCATAGACCCTATGTTCCTCCACAATGGCTGCAGACGTCGGATTAGCTAAGGTCCTCATTTGACATTCACGAAGATCCTCCATAGCATCCTTTGTTCTCTTAGCAATGTCTCCAATTTGTGATTTACTCAGGTCTCGGATTTGTGGTTTCAGAGCTTTGAGTTTTTTTGACAATCTATAGAGCGCTGATGTTGATACAAAGAGATCATCCGTATTTTCCCAAAACTGTTTTATCAACGGTAGAAAGTCAGGCTTTTCAATTACTGCATTAATGAATTTGAACGGCTTACATGGCTTCACAGGGTCAGCCTGAATCCTGATACGACATCGCAAATGGTCCGAGCAGCCTCCTGCTTCAAAGATACAATACGCATTAGAGTATAAGTTCATCCACGCGGAGTTCATGAGCGTTCGATCAAGCTTCTTGCAGATCAGATCTTCCTCATTCTTATTGTTCCAAGTGAACTTAGGACCCTGGTAATTCATATCCAAAAGTGAACAGTCACAGACCACCTCCTGGAAGTCTCTCATGCCAGAAGAGATCACCATTCCTTCATGATGTGAATGTTCCTCCACTTCCAATATCTCATTAAAATCTCCAAAAATGATCCAGGGCTTATTTCCATAAACCGGCGATCGTTGGTGGTTTCTTAGATCATTCCATAATTCCTTTCTTTCTGCAGGGAGATTAGATGCATAAATAAATGTACAGAAGAACTCCTCTTCCATACCTTCCAATAGAATTGAGCAAGTGATCATTTGATCAGTTTTGAAACAAGGAGTTAGCCGCACCGTAGGACCCCAAACAATCCAAATTCTCCCCAGCCTGTGATTCTCATAATTCGCGAGGAAAGACCAATCAACAAAAAACCGATCTTTAAAGACTGAAGAAACAATTGACGAAGCCTTGTTTTCAGTAACTCTTGTTTCAAGAAGACAACCAAACTGTAGCATTCCTTGTTTGATCCAATTTGACACAATCTTTTGCTTACTTGGCTTGTTAAAGCCTCTTATGTTCCAGAAAAAACCCGACATTAAAGATTTTTCCGAGCGGCCTTCTTATTTAAAGCACTAGGAGCAGCATCCTTTTGCTTTAGAACAGTTTGGCTTAACACCTTATGATTTTCCTTTGAATCTCGTGGAAGAGATTTCCGGATGACAGGAGGTTCGGGCACTTTTACCTTTGTGTTTTGAGTTTTAGAGATTGGCGGAAGATCATTAATAGCTGAAGTCTCCTCTAGTAGCTGCTCTTTATTGCGCACTTGCTCATTTATTTCCCCCCTCTTCTTCCGTGTCCAGAACAGAGTATCGGGATTTAGATAGAATGGAGACTCGTCCAAATTCTAAACCTTTATTTCGAGGTGATTTTCCCGCCTTTCCAGGTGAGATTGTTTTCCACTCCTGACCCTCCAGAACGTCCTTTGAATCGGAGATTAACTGTGTTGTTGTTCCTGCAGTTGCTGTTTCTTCCATATCGGCAGAAAATTCAGTAGTAGTAGCATCTACCAACTCAGAACTCTGAACATGCGCTACTTCAGTACCATTCTCTATCTCGACAGACACATCTGGTGCACTAAGCGCCTCTTCTACTCCAGACACAGTTGTTATATCCGTTTCTATATCATCCGTCACCACAGACACTGCAGCAGCAGGAGCCACTACTTCTTCTGCAGTCTCCATTTCCATTTCTTTATCAGTCTCTTTAACAGCCAAATCATTCAGTTGAGATTCACCCACCTCCGTTACTGGGTGTAGGCAGGCGGTGGCAAGGTGCCCCCACTTATTACAGTTAGCACACCTCGACGGTAGCCATGGGTAAGTATAGTGAACCTCCGTGTCCTTACCATGGATTGAGAAATTCATTCTCTTTGGTAGAGATTTGGTAAGATCCGCCTTCACAAAAACTTTAGCCACTTTGAAATCCTTACATTGCTCTGTCTCTGGATGCAAACGAACTGGGAGACCCACTGGACTAGATACAAAGCTCAGCCCTTTCCAAGAGAACATGTTCATAGGAACATTCCGAAGATGAATCCACATAGGTACCATTTTCAATTCTGGTTGGTCTTCTTCCTCGAGGGGAGACCATTTGCTCATAATCACCGGGATATCTGCAAGGTTCCACATACCCCTTCTGATGACACGATTTTTAATAGTTGGGTTGGAGATCCTAAACTTCATCATAGTTGAGTTTATCTCAAACACATCTATCATCTGAGACTTATCTCCCATAGCCCAAATTTTGTTTACAATAGCATGTACCTTTGCTATATGAGGAGCCTTTGCTAGAAATCTCCCAATGATGAAATCTTCCAAAGAGGAGAAGAGTCAATCAACACTTCTTCGGGCACCACGACGGACCCGATTCCATCTTGCATCGACACTTCCATGTTGTACTGAGTGAGAATTTTGTGATTTTTAACCATATTTGCCCATGAAACAGGTTGAGCATCACCGGTCTTGGTTGATTTTTGATTCACGTGTGGGGAAGGATGATCCTCCCTGAGATCCGATGTCGGTAACTCCTCCGACGCCGTCATGACACGCCGTTGAAGAGTCCAATTGAGGTTGAAGTCCAAAAACCCAGATCGCAAGAAAAATCGCCTTTCCTTTTCGCTTTTCACTATTCACTCTCAAGTGTTTAATTTAAGAGTATAATATTATTGATTTGTATTGAGTTGATTGATATGAGATTTCAACATGTATAATTCTCAGTGTTTGGGTATTTCATTCGATTTTTTTTTTTTTTTGAATTTCAGAAATTTTAGGTATAGAGATATAAAAACCGCTTTAATATTTATAAAATTTGGTTTGGTTGAGTTTATTTTTTTTTTATTGTTGATTTGGAAGTAAAACTGGAAACTGGTTAGTATCCAAAAAAGTTCGAATCCAATTCGGTTCAAGGTTTTTATATAATTTTGAGTAATTTGTATACAAATATCAAGTAATTTGTACAAAATATCAAGTAATTTAGAGACATAAAAATATCAGATAATTCAGGTTTTTTTATAAACAATATGGGATAATTAGGGTAACTTAGATATTTTGGATAAAAATATTCTAATAATTTTAGATAATCCTGTTTTTTTGTTGTTGTTGTAATATTGGGTTAATTTTGGCACAAACAAATATACACACACCTTGCATTGATTTGTCACTAAGAATTTCCAAATCTAGGAGAATTCCAATAATAAAATTTTGATTTTGGGACCCTTTTTATTTTAAAGTTGTTATCTTTTTTAAATTTGCATATGCAGAAAAAAGACTAAACATTGTAATAGAAAAGACAAAGTATGATGGGTTCGTAGGCAAGCACAGTCATTGTTCTTTCTTTAAGATTGTCTTTCTCTTACCGTCTACTTTTTTCTTTGAATGTGAACTTTGATGTTTGCATGTGTTAAGTAAGAATTTTTTTTTGAAGTGTATATGTATTTATATAGATAACCGGGAATTTTGGCCAAGTCCAAGTCAGTGGAAAAACTGGATAATAATGTGTTAACATGACCAACTAATACTATAACTGAAATCACGAACACTGGTCTGGATCCATACGGAGCATCATCAACTACTTTCTTTATGCTATCATAAGTTGGTTAAATGTGTATATGTGTCTATATTAGCCAAACACCTCCTAAGTTGTGGAAAAGATAACACTTCAATGTTGTTTCTAAAAACATATGTGTACTTAAGGTGTGGTTGTATTAACAGAAAAAATGCAATGTGTGTTTGTATTTACAAAAAGAAAGCTTTATTATGTGTCTATTTAAAACAAAAGTAACTTTGATGTGTGTTTGTTTTAACAAGAACAATGATCGTGTAAGAAAAGTCTTTATACAATATTGTGTTGTGTCTGCTTACTCTCTTTTTGGGGCAAGCCACATTATCCATCAGCAACTAGTCAAGTTGTCTATGTATAAAATAAAATAAAGTTGTCGTGTAGATTAGCATGTGATGAGTTTTTCTTTTAAACAGTGAAAATAAATCGGAATGGTTCAGATAAACAATGTTTAAGACTTTGTTAAAGAATATTGTTTCTAAGAGTTAGATCGACCAAACCTCAACAATAATTCTGAACTAGCATTTAGAAGAGATGAACCAGGGACAGACGAGAACGACCTACAAATCTTATACTCCCTCTGTTTCCAAAAGATGAATGTTGATGTGTTTTCTGCAATTAACAACTTTCAATAACTTTAAACCAATAATAATTCAAGAATTTAAATTATTTTTCTAGAAGTTTACAATTTATCATTAATAATCATTATAAAATGCATAGAAACCTTAAAAAATCTTTCTTTTTGAAACACAAGATTTTTCAAAAAAATATATCTTTCAAAAACGGAGGGAGTATATAATTAGGGAACTTCTCTCTCTCAATCCTCCACCTCAACAAGCAAATGTAACCAAAATTTGACATGTGTCAACTTAAAAAAAACAAAATAAATATATAAATTTAATTTAAAAAGACTTTATTATTCACTAAGGTCTATTAATATTTTCTAATGAATTTAAATAAAGTAATATGATTTAACTAGTGCTACCAATTAAATTGTTAGAAATAAATTACAGGAAGACAAACAAAAAATTTATATTAAAACAAATAAACTGATCAAAATTATCCACAAATGCAATTACGAAAGATAGTATTATATAGATAAAGTAAATGATAAAACCAAATAAAAGAAATGATTTTTTTGTTTACTAATTTGACAAAAATATAAATTTAATAATAGACGATAACGAAAAACTTTATATAGTAGATGATTATATAAACTAATTATATATAAGATTAAAAACAATGAATTATTATTATAAATAAGACAAATGCTACTTAAAATCAATAGAAAAAATCCATAAGCTATTTTTTCTTTAAAAAAACAGTAAAAAAAATTTTTAATCAAAAATAATAGAACTGGATCTCGGAAAAAAAAACAAATAAATTAACGACTTCAGTCTGTATCCATCTCTAGAATAATACCTACTTTAATATTTAAGATATAAAATAAACATTTGCAGAATAACTAAAAATGAGTAATAAAATACATTTGTTTCAAAAAATGCAAGCACCTCCAAAGAAGATTAATCTAAAGCATCAAAAAATAATTTTTTTTAAAAAGTCATGAAATGATACAATGGGATTCTTGCAAAGAAACCAAAATAATAAATTACTTTTAAAATAAACCGATCAGAATTATATTAAAAGTGACAATAAAAAGTATTATCCACGTAAACAATGAGAAAAACAGTTATATAAAAAAATGAAACAAAAAAATTACTAACAACTTAATTTCACTAAAAAAATATAAAATTTTAATTAGTATTAAGCCTAAAAAAATTATAAATAGATCAATTGAAGACAAATTCCTGAAAATATTTTTAAAACAAGAGAAATGACAGATTTTATAAAAAGAGTAAAAAGTATGAAAATAAGTAATCACCAAAATAAATAAAATAATATGACTTATTATAACTAATAAACGTATAACAAACAAAACACCGGTCCGCGCATGCGCGGAGTTATCAGCTCTACTAGTAATATACTAATTTAAACAAATTTAGTTGCCCAAAAATTAATGATTAATTGGGTCTATCTACAAAAAGTCCTAACCTTGAAAAACATGGTGGTAGGTTTCAATCAAATCATTTGATATAAAAGTTTAATCCATATTATTTTATATTAGGGGGACATATTTTCAACGGATACGTGATATAGATTCTATATGAAATTCAAATACTGTGATAACAACATGGTTAAACTAAGATTTATATTTTTATTTGTGTTTATAAATACAATTCGTCTTAAAAAGAATACATTTTGTGTTGATAATTAAGTTTTTTATTTAATTTTAATTGTATTTCTGGATATCGTTCGTTTTGAAACCATTTTTTTGTTGATTTTTTTCTTTTAAAAATTTAAACACATTTCTACTATATAAGTATATATCATCATTTCACAAAACTTGCATGCAGAAAAAATATTTATCAATGTTTTAAATTTTTTATAATTTTTATTTTTAATTGTATTTCTAGATATTGTTCTTTTTGAACATACTAGAGCAGTATTGTTTTACCTTGATTTTTGGTTAAAAGCCCTTATCAAAAAGTGTTAACAAAGGAGTCCATCTCAATAAGAAATCATCAATGAATTCGAATCTCTCCTTTCAAGTCAATAACCCTGTAAAACCTATAATTTTTTTTTTTGTAATTCAGAAGGAATTCCGACATAAACCGAGACTAATATTCATGGGGGAAGTAATGCCCACGAATAGATGTCTCTCCCAATTTTTCAAATGGACCGTAAATAGATGTCTCTCCCAATTTTTCAAATGGACCGTAAGTAAAAACTCATACTCGTGCGGCCAAATGAGAAAATGTTTAGCAATTCTATGTTTGAGAAGAATCGATCTCTGGCCTAGACTAACAGGACAATTCTACCCCAACTGGAAACCACTAGACCACCACCATTTAGTTAAACCTATAATTTTTTTTTTAAATTAATCACTTGATTGACTTATGGAATACTTGTTTAGTAAAAGCGATTATTATGCATGAAACTGCAACACTTATTATTTTAGATATACCAATTAGTCGGTTTTTGAAGCTACACACATATAGTTGGTAAGGTGGGAAATATATAGTAAAATCAGATATTATTAGTATTATATATATATATATATATATGTATCAATGTATGTACACGTTAAGTTACACGTACAGTTTAACTATTAGTACACTAATAAAATTAGATCTAAGTTCGGTGAATATTTAGGACTGAATTTGGCAGGAGCAGTGTCACAACATTTCTGTTCAGTCGTTTTCGTTGTCGGGGAGGAAATGACCCAAAAACAATGATGTGTCTAATATAATTTTCAGAGTCGTCCAGTATCAAAGTTCAATTATTCGTCCTATCACTTATTCTGCACGTGTGTTTAGGTTTTACACATGTGTGTTTCATGTACTTGTTTATGTGCTCTTGTCTCGCAATTGAGAGTTTCGTTTATTGATTGTTTGTTTTGAATTGAAATTACGTTGATGTCAGAGTATTTTGTTTTTTTTTTTTTTTCGTCAAAGTTGGGTTTCATTAAAGACGTCCTTCAGGGATCGCCGGAGAAATTGAATATTCTTCCTGAACAAGCGGTCTGCACTACTCAGCTCTCTCAGCTATGCTTTCAAAAGGGAAGATCCGTCCATGTTTATTAAAATCCAGAGCAATCAAGGCCACACAAAGACGGTGAAGGAAGACCTTCATCCAAGCAAGAACCAGATGAGTTTGCAAAATCGCTGCTACGAAGAATCTTCAACTCAACACTGGATTAAAATGAAAACATCTGAAGAAAGAAGAGAAAGCCGAAATAAACGAAATCGGACAAGCCGAAGATAAAACCGAAGATCGGAAGTATATAACCGGACAAGCCAGAAGAAAAACTCCGATTAACTACACAAAAACAAAAAACCGAGCTCGGTGATGTCAGAGTATTTTTAAGTGCATGTCTGAACGGCGAATGTAGGAAATCTACCTTAGAACTTCTCATCCATCCGTTTTGAAATTGAGTGTTGTTTTCGATATTTTCAGCACGAGTTTTTTTTTTTTTTGGTAAAATTTTCTCATATTTCCCTATTACAAAATAAATTTTATATAAGAACTATTATACTATTTTAATTTTTTTTTTAATTAATCACTTGATTGACTTATGGAATACTTGTTTAGTAAAAGCGATTATTATGCATGAAACTGCAACACTTATTATTTTAGATATACCAATTAGTCGGTTTTTGAAGCTACACACATATAGTTGGTAAGGTGGGAAATATATAGTAAAATCAGATATTATTAGTATTATATATATATATATATATATATATATATATATATATATGTATCAATGTATGTACACGTTAAGTTACACGTACAGTTTAACTATTAGTACACTAATAAAATTAGATCTAAGTTCGGTGAATATTTAGGACTGAATTTGGCAGGAGCAGTGTCACAACATTTCTGTTCAGTCGTTTTCGTTGTCGGGGAGGAAATGACCCAAAAACAATGATGTGTCTAATATAATTTTCAGAGTCGTCCAGTATCAAAGTTCAATTATTCGTCCTATCACTTATTCTGCACGTGTGTTTAGGTTTTACACATGTGTGTTTCATGTACTTGTTTATGTGCTCTTGTCTCGCAATTGAGAGTTTCGTTTATTGATTGTTTGTTTTGAATTGAAATTACGTTGATGTCAGAGTATTTTGTTTTTTCTTTTTTTTTCGTCAAAGTTGGGTTTCATTAAAGCCCAAACATTACAAATTACAGAGCCGAACGAGAAGTCCAATAGTTATATTTTACACAGTCCAACACAATTTAACAAATTAAAATAAAAGAAATAAAGCCCAGTAATTGTGCTGGAAGACGAAGACGATCTAGATTCGCCGCCGCCATGACTTCATCCATGCTCTGCATCAAGACGTCCTTCAGGGATCGCCGGAGAAATTGAATATTCTTCCTGAACAAGCGGTCTGCACTACTCAGTTCTCTCAGCTATGCTTCCAAAAGGGAAGATCCGTCCATGTTTATTAAAATCCAGAGCAATCAAGGCCACACAAAGACGGTGAAGGAAGACCTTCATCCAAGCAAGAACCAGATGAGTTTGCAAAATCGCTGCTACGAAGAATCTTCAACTCAACACTGGATTAAAATGAAAACATCTGAAGAAAGAAGAGAAAGCCGAAATAAACGAAATCGGACAAGCCGAAGATAATAACCGAAGATCGGAAGTATATAACCGGACAAGCCGGAAGAAAAACTCCGATTAACTACACAAAAACAAAAAACCGAGCTCGGTGATGTCAGAGTATTTTTAAGTGCATGTCTGAACGGCGAATGTAGGAAATCTACCTTAGAACTTCTCAT
This sequence comes from Isatis tinctoria, assembly GCA_010577795.1. NCBI lineage: Eukaryota > Viridiplantae > Streptophyta > Magnoliopsida > Brassicales > Brassicaceae > Isatis > Isatis tinctoria. Next base: position 18,405 of record VHIU01000409.1, on the reverse strand, counting down.
CCATCCGTTTTGAAATTGAGTGTTGTTTTCGATATTTTCAGCACGAGTTTTTTTTTTTTTTTTTGGTAAAATGTTCTCATATTTCCCTATTACAAAATAAATTTTATATAAGAACTATTATACTATTTTAATTTTTTTTAATTTTAGATACAATCAAATAAATGTTTTTGTTTCTTTATCAGAAGTTGTATCGAAATTATAATATATATATATATATATTTAAGATATTAATTTAAAACGACATGTATTTTGATACAGACAAATTGTAGAAATAATAGTTAAATATATTTATTTGGTGCTTAAATCCGTTTTAGTTACATGCGACCTTAAATTAAATAAACTGTTGCATTTATTTGGATTTTAACGATTAATATTGAAACGTCTGTTTTTAACAAATTGAACACACACAAAAAAACAAAAAATAACAAACTGGACAAGCTACATTTTTCAATTACTCTTAATTTTGTAAAGAAAATATACATTATAAATTGAACGTCTATCAAGAGGTATTAATCGTCTGATTATAGAATCAGATTTTTGACAAATAATCAACACACTTTCTCAAAATTGTATGGTATCCTTTTGAATATCCAACCAATTTTTTTTTTGTTTAATCATATTTTTTTTCAGTTCATTTTCTATGAGGTAAATTATGTGTTAGATAATTTGGCCAAATACACTTTGAAACTTTGTATCAAACCCAATTTAATTTTTAATGAGAATGTGATTTTTACCAAACAAAAAGTTGAACATTTATCCATTTTTCTTTAAGAGTTTAAGATATATTCTTATTAGATAGAAACTCACTTCAAATGCCTTTCCAATAAAAGCAGACTTAGCTGCCAGTACCAGACTTAACTTGTGTCAGATGTAGTGAACTAGAAGCAATCTCTGACGTCTTGTTCCATTGCTAGTTTGCACAACGAGTTTGGGACTGAGCTCCCTTTGCGACAGAGCATCAACTGCAACATATGGATCGAAGTTTGACATACTATGAAAAATGATCAAATATTTAAGTTGTCTATGTCCAATTAGAATCACACGAGACCCTGTATCTGTTTAAATTTCTGGAAATAGAGAAACATATATGCTAAGAGAATATCACTGCAAACGATCATAAATACTAGAGAATGATTTAATGTTCAAGGAGAGGGGTAAAGCCCCATTCAACTATAGCCGCTTCATGAACAACACAAACCGTCAAAACCCGATTGAATGAGTTAAAGATGATCGCTTGTAAAATAGATGCCTCATGGAAACCGAGTAATAGAACTGCAAGTCTTGGTTGGCTCATGCTTCGAGCTGATCTCCGAAAACTCAACTGCAATCTCATTTTTAAGCTCTCCTCTTATGGCAGAAAGTCTTGCCATACTCTCAACAATCGAAGAGGCAATGGACAAATGAATAAAGAACTTGCGTGTGGAATCAAATTCGAGACTGATGATTTAAAACCTTCTCCTCGAGAATAAGATTCTATGGATTGCAATGAATTTTCTTTGATTTCTACTATTTCATCTGATCTTTTGATTCAATATCGTTTTAATATAATTGTAGCAAACAATAGCCTAATTGACAATTTGACAAAACAAACCTTGTTCATGTATGCAATGAGCCTTAGGTGACTTAGAGCAAACAACAGTCTAAAAAACAGTTTGGCATTACAAAACCTTTTTCGTTTATGTAACGGGTCTTGCGCGACTTTAAAATTGAATCACATTGATGAAATTTTTTTTTTCATTAAATATGTGTATTAAATTCGAGGTTTGAGCTGATTTATATTATAATAACAAATTATATGTTATTTAAACATGAATTTCAAAAAGGTTTTCTAAAATTCAGTGTTATTGAACTTATGATTTCAAAATATATTGTTATTAAAAATATTTGAAGTAGTGGATTTTATCAGATTTTTTTGAGATTAAATGGTATTTTGGTAGATTCTTTTGGGTTTAAAATATAAAAATTTAAATCTTATGGTTTTAGATGGGATTCTAAAATATGGGAAATTTGTCAGAAATGCCACTTTGCTGGTACCACTTTTCAAAAATACCATCCCTTCCATTCTTTACAAAATTACACTAATTCATTCAGTGCAAAATGACTCATTTAACCTTAATGAATTAAATACACTTTCTCAATAGCAATTGACCAAACCCTATCTCCGTCGCGCAGCTCACCGGAATCTCGTCAGCTTGGTTTGTTGCCATCACCATCTCCGTCCAGCTTCAGTGAAATTGGAGCTTTTGTTTCACCAAGAGAGGTCTTTTGATCGAGGAGGATCTATTGCGATGGTGAATCATGAGGAAGAGGAGGAGGGAAGGAGAAGATGTAAAGTTGCAGACGGGAGAGAGATTGGTGGGTCTTTGTCTTCTTCTGCGGTTGGCGAAGTCGAAGAAGCCAAGTGGAGGTTTCAGGCGGAGATGTTGAGATCAGAGTGTAATTTACTAAGGATTTAAAAGGAGATTGCTATGAAGAAGATAGAAAGGAGGAAGAAGCGAATAGAGAGGATGCTTAGATCTGTTGTTAATACTCTTCTGTAAGTCTAATCTGAATGGTGTATGTGTTGTGTTTGTGAGTGTGATAGTGTTTTGAGTTTGGAGTTGTTTGTTCTATATGTTGGTGGTTTTGATTTAGGGGAAACAGAGAATCTCAGAAGGGAAGAGAGAGAGAGAGCAAGGTTTTGGAAGATGAGATAAGCTATCTGATTGAGAAATTGAATGAGTTGAAGTCAAAGACATGGAAGCTAGAAACTGCAGACATAATTTTGACAAGCAAGCTTCTGTTTTAAGAAGAGAGCTGGAGAAGTTCGATGATGAAGTTTCCGAATAGGTTTGTGTTAAAGGGTTTTGGAAAATGGCAGAAGCTCCATTTCCAAAAGTCTCCTTACTACTATGCATTGGCATCTGTGTTAGATCACCAGCTAGTATAGTTGTAGTATCGATTGTTACTAAGATTTGCATCTCTTTCGTGGCTTGGGATTGTCTCCAATTAATGCCTCAACCAGATCTGTAGTAATTACAATAACATTGTGGTTTGATTAAAATTTGTTAAACTCTTTTTTCCAGATGTGTTTGATTTTCTTTTCTCAATCAGGTTCTTGAAGATCAGAGCCAGATCGAATCCGGAAATTTCGGTAAGAACGTGTTGTTCTTGAGCATTCCAATTTATTTTCTCAGAAAGATACTGCAATTTCTCTGATGACTGTTACCTTTGTAGTTGATCTTTGAGTGTGTTTGATTCTGTACTCCTCACTGTAATCAGTGCTTTCAAGTGTTTGGTGTTTAAAGTATCTGTTCTATGTGATGTTACCTGAAACATTTAGCTATGTTTTCTGCGTCTTGTTAATTTGATGTTCATGCTTTAGCTGTGTTTGGGAAATGTGTTGGATCTATCTTTGTGATCATGTATAGTGTTCTTATCTCAGATGAATCTTTCTCTTGTATGGACATGATCTTTGATTGTATTAGAATTTGGTATGTTCTTAAAGGTTTTATGTATGACAATGAGATGAGTGAAGTAACTGTGTTCAATCATATATTTTTTTGTTTGTGCAGACAGTTCTTATGATGGAAGAAGGAAACAATCGTATGGAAGATTCTTGTGACAACGATGTTTTCTTCGGAGAACCAAAAGTTGATGTTCGTGTTGGAGATGAGTATCAGGTTGAGATACCTCCTATGATGTCTGAATCCCAACGCGCAGCGTTTCTTTTGAACCCTCTAGCTTCAGATCTTGGCTCTGATTCCTTTCTCGTGGGACTACCTCTCGAAGTAATGTGGGTAGACACCAAATGTAAAGGTGGCCAGGAGCTTGGAGATGATAATGTCGACATGAACGAGTCTCTCAAATCTCTGAAAACTAAAAGAAGCCGCAGAGGTTGTGACAAGAACACGGGATCCAAGCAACGGAAGAATCTTGAAGCTTTGCCTTGAGAAACCATCCACTTCTTGGGAAGATTCGGAAGTAGATGGCTTTGTTCTTGGTCTATATACATTCGGGAAGAACTTTAATCAGGTGAAGAATTTTCGGAGAGCAAAGGAACCGGAGAGATACTTTCGTTTTACTATGGAAAGTTCTACAAATCTGCTAAACACAAGATTTGGTTTATAATTGTTTTATGAATGGTTTTATAAACCCTTATAATACATTTACTATTTAATATAAATAATTTATAAACCCTACAAGTGATTTATAAACACTTATAAAAGATTTATAAACAAGTGAAGGAACAATAAAAGATATATAAAGTTCTTATAAAAGATTTATAAAATTTATAAGTAGTTTTATAAACACTTATAAAAGATTTATAAAGTCTTTATAAACAATTTTTATAAAGGTTTATAAAATGTTTATAAAGGCTACTAAATCATTTATAAACTATTATAAACAAGTGTAGGAAGGATTTGTGTTATGTGCCACATAAGTATGTTAGTGTGGTTAAACGGCTAGACGATTATAGACCTAACGATTCTTCTTCTGTATTGTAGTTATGGGATTTTTGTTATTAAACCTTATAAATGGTTTTATAACACCTTATAAATAATTTTATAAACATTTATAAACAATTTTATAAACAAGTGTAGGAAGATATCATTGAGCTCATGACTTATAAAATATTTATAAAGCCTTAATAAATAGATTTGTCAATCTTTATAGGGATAAATAGTTTTTTTAATTCCTTATAAATGATTTTATAAACTCTTATAGATGATTTTATATACCTTTATAAATGATTTATAAACCATTATAAATTCCACATAAGATATACGTTTATTAAGTTGTGTAAAATGGTTATATATAATTTATAAACCCTTATAAATCTACATTTTTATGATTATAAATTAACTTTTATAAACCTTTATAAACCAATTTTATAACCCATTATAAAACTTATACAAAAAGCTAATTCATATGTATTTTTGTATAAGTTTTATAATGGAGGTTTATAATTAAGTTTATAAGGCTTTATCAACAGTTTTATAAGGCTTTCTAAACAGTTTTATGAAGCTTAATAGTTCTAGCTATGTTCAGGCTTATGTTCTTAAGATAAATAAGTTTGTAAGGCTTTATAGCTCCGGTTTTATATGATTGTATAAAGCCTTATAAAAATGGAAGCTACACTCATCAATCTTACTCGATCCACTCTTAGGCTAAATAGTTTTATAAGGCTTTAGAAAATTTTTATATGGCTTTATAAATATTTTTATGAAGCTTAATAGTTCTCGCTTTTATAAGATTTTATTACGTCTAGCTTTATAAGATAAATAAGTTTGTAAGGCTTTATAGTTCTGGTTTATAAGTAATTTATAATCCAGTATTAATGATTTTATAAGCTCTTATAAAATGATTTATAAACTGTTATAAATGATCTATAAAGCTTTATAAACGATTTATAACCCTTTATAAAATATTTATAAAGACTTAAAAATGATCTATAAAGCCTTATAAACGATTTATATCCCTTTATAAAATATTTATAAAGACTTAAATATGATTTTATAAACTCTTATGAATGATTTTATAAACCCTTGCAAACCATTTTATAAACCCTTATAAACGATTGTATAAACCCTTATAAACGGAGTAAGGATAGATAATTCTTCCTTTCCATCTTTGAAGCATCCAGTGGCTATCACTATCAATCGAAAAATATTTTTATAAAGGTGTCATTGTATTGACATTACGCTCATGTCCATTTCGAGATGTCATTGTATTGAGATGTCACTACCCTCATGTCCATTTTGAGATGTCATTGTATTGACGTGAGGCAAGCCAACATGAATTCAGGAATCTTGAGGAGATGTTTGAGCTGAGTAGTCCTACGTACATTCATCTGAATTAGAAGCAATGTCCATGTCTGAACTTGAGCCACCATTGTTATTACTAACTCTACCACAAATGGAGCTAATCGCGTACAAAAGCTTCATGGCTATCAACCTCTGCGTTGGTGAGCGTGTGCGTATGCTGAAGCTTCCGAGGAGAGAATACCTCAACCTCTACCACGAATGTAGCTGTTACCGGCAGGTGATCAGAGAGTTTACTCTCACTTCTTCTGTAACTCATAACCTTCTTTCCTTTCCCATACCAAATAATCTGATCACACCTGAACCACGTTCAGTTTCAAAAATACATGTCATGTTTTATTTCGATGCATTATCTTTAACACAATGGTTTGTATTGAGTGAGTGAGATCAGTGTACCAGGCTGGTGTCCGCTTCTTGGAAGTCTAGTTGCATTAAGAGAATGAGGATGAAACTGTTTTCTTCGGTGAATGTAGCTTACATCAGCGTTTCTTTTGCTGTGATCTCCATCTTTTTCCCTGACGCTAGATGCGTGCAGACAAAACAAAACGGAAGTGCAGTCATAAATCAAGTTTAACCAAAACACTAGTTTTAATCATAGACAAAACTAAAAAGGAAGTGTTAGTACTTAGCACTCACAAGTTGAGTACCAGGATCATTAATTCCCGGTGTGCCTGCATCGCTGATAAATGCCACAATCTCTCCCTGCTTCAACCGATTCAACGCCGCTTGTTCTCTATGCGCCTCGTTGAACTTGTGATAACTGAGATAAAAACCTAAACCTCATAAATCCAAACCATCACATGATAAAACAAAACGATAACAGGCAAGTAACTTCCATAAAAACAACAACTTGATAAGAAAAAAAAACTTACAAGCTGAGCTTTAATGTTGTAGTACTGAAGTAACTTCCCAGAGTGTCTCGTGTCCTCAGAGAGTATCACATTAGCAGATCTCAATACACGAATAGCACTACCAAAGCCACGCACACACAAAGAATTAATTCAGTTCATTACTATCTGAAAAGAGGAAACCACGATTACCACTCAACTCCTCCAAACAAACAAAAAATCACATATCACAAGACCAAAGTAACCATATATAGCATAAACCGATAAAATTAGTAGCACATCCCGAACAACACCAAGCAAGACGAAGCAAACATAGCATACTCACAATCAAAACGACGACCGAAGCAATCACGAAATCTTTAGGGTTTAAAGGAAGAACACAAAATCAAAATCGGAGAAGGATTCAACCTGGCGATGATAATTCAATCCGGGAAAGATCTGGTGAGATCAGGATATTCCGGCGAGATTCCGGCGAAGCTATTGATCGAGAAAGAAAAGAGAGATCGAGGAAGAAGAGAGAGATCGACGATTTAATTCTTAAGGTTATTTTGGTCATTTTAACAATAAGAGAAGTGTAAAAATGAAAATGGTTTCTCTGGAAGTGTAAAAGTAAAAAAGTGTATGAAATAAAGTGTATTAATGCAATTGCCCCCTAAAATATTTAAAATAAAATCATAGTAATTTTTCAATTCACTTAAAAACATCTAAAATTCATTCAATTTTTTTTTTTTTTCCAAATCCTCTCAAATACTATCTGGAAGAAACCTCTTAAAATATTATGTAGTAGTTTTTTTTTTGGGTAAAAAATATTAAAAAAATATTTGTAGTTTGTGGATGGAAAAGAAAAATAAACAATTGAGGGCCAATAATTTTAAAGTTCAGTCGAACGAAACGTCACATGGTACACAATAGCTCGTAGCTTTAGTTTTGAATTCAAAACGCAATTAATATGTTCCTTCCTTTTGCATCTTTCTGTCACCTTTTCTTCCACTTCCTCTTCTTCTCTTTTCTAGGTTTTGTCTGTTTTGTTTTTCTTTTTCTTATCAAAATTTTTGTGTGAAAAATCTTCCTTCTTGTGAACTAAAAAGGAAAACAAAAATATCTTCCTTCTTTTTCTGTCAACATGAAAGATTCTTTTTTTTTTGATAAATAGTAAAATATCTTAGTTGATGTAATTATAATTTGTTCCTTGTAAAAAAGTCTTTGATCTGTTGTTGTTGAAAAAAAAAATGTCTTTGATCCTTATGCCTCATGTCTCAAACAAATCCATTCTAGATTCTTATGTTCCCAACTGTTACCTTAATGACATAAGTAATACACCGACTGATATATATTTGCTATAACTGATTCTCTTTACAATTAGCCATTCACTAGAAATTTCCTAATTTGATGAATAAAATAAGAATGTCGTCAGCTATTTTTATAATAACATTGAAGACACATGTAACTTTTCATACAATATGATCAGATGGATGGTCATTAAGATAAAAAATCAGTAAGCAATGCAGAATTATAGATTAATTTTGATATAGTTTTATTTAGTAGAAATTTTATATTCCAATGATTTATAATGTTTTTAAATAAATTTTATTATATGAAATTAGATTCCTTTAATGAGGATTTAATAATGATATGTATTATTATTTATTTAGATCGTGACATATTATTTATAAAATTCTAAATTTTCAAGTTCTAAGATGAAAAATCTAAGATATTTTTGTTGGTTGTTGAATGCTGATAATCAAAACTATAAATTCCTATAGATTTCGTAACACTCGACCTTTAGTTTTCATTGCTTTAAACATCTTGCTTAGTTTTAGACTTTTAGCAAACAACAAGAATTAATCTTTCTATTTTTGCGTACTTTATCATTTTTCATAAAACTCATAGTATAGCCTTCAGTCTATGTGAATTCAATCTCGTATTACAATTGTCTCATATCCATTTACACGTTGATTGTATTATTTGAGATAAAGTCTAATATTCTATCCTATTTTTTGGCGCTGTTGTTATGTCTCTGAATATTAGAGTCCAAAATTTTTACTGAGCCAAAAAAATTAGTCGCTAACTATGAGTTCCTTTTGGAATTAACCATTTTACCTAACGTTTAAGTGTTTACTCTCATAGCTATCCGCTACAGCTTCTACCAAGTGGAATATACATAGGTGGATCAATCTATTGACGTTGCCCACATTTGTTTGGGTATTTGAAGGATCCAATGCTATCTTCACACTTAATTGAACTTAATCTTATTATATTGAGGATTGGTTATATATTGAGTATGACACCTCTATAATGTCTGAATAGATGAGTCTCTATCACTATGGTTTCAACTAAATTTGCTGAGGTAATGATGTCAGGCCCGGCCCAAAAAGGTAATAGATGAGTAATGTTTTGACCAGGTTCCACATGCACAACCATAGAGAATGCAGACCCAATGGTATGTGATGGCTTAATACACAAAATGTTGGATCAAATAGTTCTAAACCGAGGAGTATCAAGACTCGTTAAACATTGTTGACTCCAATCATGCACTCGTGTTTTTTTTTGTCCAATACTTTTGATTAGACGACAATCAGATTGCCACAACAACAATCAGGGAACTCGAGTAAATCGCTCATAATTAGCATCCTTGAGCAGAACGGTGCATAAATATTGACATGGATCGGCTCAAGGGTGAAGATAGTAATTCGAAAGCAGATGATGTCTTTTCACCGAGCAAGAACCATATACAGTCGACAACCTCCTGTTGAGTGCTCGAGTTTTCAACAGCTGATTGATCTTCACACGAACCAGTCATGGTTGAAGTCGTGATAAATTAGAAAAAGAAACAAAAGATAAGAGATAAAGCCGAGCTCTGATCTTGATAACGAAAAACATAACATGCTTCAAAAGAAAGAAAACGACGTTAAAGTTCTGATACCATGTCAAAGTTTATGTTAGTTGATATTAGAAGGTACATATACATAGATTACAAAGAGGAAGAGGATCTAAGTTTTCTATTTTTTAATTTTGGCATATTATCGTTATACATGTATATAGTATATTTTCTGTACTTTATATTTTTCATTTCATATATTTCTCAATATCAGATAAATCAATTTGGAAATTTAGTAGAAAAATAATCAGAGATATAGTACTATACATATTTTCTTCTTCTTTTGATCAAATTAAAGTGTCTGTAGGTTACCCTACTCATGAATTGGTTGACAAATAGTAGGTGGCTCTTGATCTCTTCCGTTAAGACTTACATTGTCTTGTGATTCTTGTCTTATCCGCTCTTCCCTTTTGTGGTTGATTGATTTGGTTCTATTTTGATCTTTTACTATGCAAACTTTAATTTAGTTATTGCAAGTTCACCCCTCGACAAAAAAAAACGTGTTAAAATGTTAACCTTAGAACCGACTGAATAATGGGTTTTTTTTATTAATATTTTTAAAATATAAAGAGGAACTCCTCGGCTAGTGGTCGTGGCTTCTCCTCAATCACTAGAGTTCGACTCCTCCATAGATTAGCAGATTTGCCGAGACCGACATGATCGGTCCACATTACATATAAACCACATTACAGTTTTCATATCTCACTTCCATCTTTGGATAGTTGAAGTTCCTTGTTTTGTTTTGGTTTTTCCATCCGTTTATTGGTTAGACAAACCAGCTGGACCTTTCTTATACCAGTATTAGTAGGACACATCAAGTAGTTGACATGGTAATGTCACATTCAATGCTTTCCAAAATAGCAAGGTACAACAAAGCTAGATACCAAATAAAATTAATGAGGACCAATAATAGCCAACGAAAGAGGTAAGGTTTTTTGTCATTTTATTATCTAAACGACGGAGACACTTCACCACTTTGAACGGCGCAATGACATTTCTTTTATATTTCTATATACAATATGTTATATTATAGTACGTATTAAGAACAAAAATCAAGAAGCCGCTTCTTTGTTCTGTAACTCAAAAGAAGTTACTTGAGTCTTGAAGTTTCAATTTCTTCTTAAACTCTTCTCTCTAATGGCTATGGTAAGCTTACTTGAAATCTCAGTTTCTTTCCTTTGTTTCTCCTTACTCGTTGGATTTTTCTTGATTAGCAAGAAACCTCACCGTTCCTTTCCCACGAACTGGCCGTTCCTCGGTATGCTTCCGGGCCTACTCGTAGAGATCCATCGTGTTTACGACTTTGTAACCGACATTCTCGAGGCCTCAAACTTAACTTTTCCTTTCAAAGGCCCGTGCTTCGGAGGCCTCGACATGTTGATCACCGTAGATCCGGCTAATATTCACCACATCATGAGCTCAAACTTCGCCAACTACCCGAAAGGAACCGAGTTCAAGAAGTTATTCGATGTTTTGGGAGATGGGATTTTCAACGCGGATTCTGATTTATGGAGGGATCTGAGGAAGTCAGCTCAAAGCATGATGAGTCATCACGAGTTTCAAAGGTTTACACTAAGAACAAGCATGAGTAAGCTAGAGAAAGGGCTTGTCCCAATTCTTGATCACGTTGCTGAGAAGAAACTAGTCTTCGACTTACAGGATGTGTTCCAAAGATTCACCTTCGACACTACGTTTGTTTTAGCGACAGGGACTGATCCTGGTTGTCTCTCGATAGAAATGCCGGAGATCGAGTTTGCTAGAGCTTTAGACGAAGCAGAGGAAGCGATTTTCTTCAGGCATGTCAAGCCGGAGATGTTTTGGAAGATGCAAAGGTTGTTTGGGTTTGGAGATGAGTTGAAGATGAAGAAAGCTCACTCGACTTTCGATCGAGTTTGCTCTAAGTGCATAGCTTCTAAGAGAGATGAAGTAACCCGTGGCGTTATTAGCACCGACTCTTCTTCTAAAGATTTGTTGATGTCTTACCTGGATGTAGACACCACCAAGTACAAGTTGTTGAATCCGAGTAATGAAAAATTCCTCAGAGACATGATCTTAAGCTTCATGTTAGCAGGTAGAGACACCACAGGCTCTGCTCTCACTTGGTTCTTCTGGCTCCTCTCCAAGAATCCAGAAACAACGACCAAGATTCGTCAAGAAATCAACTCAATACAATCTCCAAGAACCAATGATGATTCCGATCCATTCAATCCCCAAGAGCTAAACAAGTTGGTGTATTTACATGGGGCGCTGTGTGAAGCCCTCAGGCTATATCCACCAGTTCCATTTCAGCACAAGTCTCCTACAAAACCGGACATACTTCCAAGCGGACACAGAGTCGATGCGAGTACCAAGATTGTGTTCTGTCTTTACTCATTAGGAAGAATGAAATCAGTTTGGGGAGAAGATGCATCGGAGTTTAAACCGGAGAGATGGATTTCGGAAAGTGGAAGATCGATACATGTGCCATCTTTTAAGTTCTTATCATTCAACGCCGGGCCAAGGACTTGTTTGGGGAAAGAAGTGGCTATGACGCAGATGAAGACAGTGGCGGTGAAAATCATACAAAACTATGATATAAAGGTCGTTGAAGGACACAAAGTTGAGCCAGTTCCTTCTGTTATTCTTCACATGAAGCAAGGTCTTAAAGTCATGGTCACTAAGAGGTGTAATTTGGTCTGAATGTTATGGAAATATTGAAACGTGTCAAAACTTATCTATAAAGCTGGAAAAACATCTAATTATTAAAGGAAATATGTTTCTGGTAAGATTTGTTTCCAGTTTTAATTCTACTAATTTAAAATGTCCATTAGTGTTGACTGTTACTAGTTCAGTGCTTTATATTTAAGGGAAAGGATTTTTATTGGCTTTTGTGTTTTCGCTAACGTGGAAATCCAATCAAAAGCTTGTGTATTGGATTTCCGATTTAACAATTATCTTCAAAAAGTTATATTATTCTTTAAATAATTTATAAATACTACTTGAAATCTGTTTTTTTTTTTTTTTAACCAAGGTCTACTTGAAATCTACTTGAAAACTTGTGTAATGGAATATCTTTTGCAAATTCTATCTTTCCTCATCTTCTTCTTCCTTTCTTGTAAACATTTATTTGGTAGATGGCAGTGCAAGTTTAACTTACCCCCAAGTCCGGCGTGGTCACTGCCGGTGATTGGACACCTTCACCTCCTCAAACCGCCTCTCCACCGCACGTTTACTCTCTTTCTCAGTCTCTAGGTGGTGCTCCGATTTTCCGCCTCCGCCTTGGCAATCGTGTTGCGTTTGTCGTCTCCTCCTTTTCCCTAGCTGAAGAATGCTTCACCACCAACGACATCGTTTTGGCCGATCGACCGAAATTCACTTTCGGGAGACTCGTTGAGTACAACTGCACCACTATGGCCACTACGTCTTATGGTGACCACTGGCGAAATCTGCGTCGTATAGGCGCCATAGAGATCTTCTCGTCTCATAGACTCGACAAGTTCTTATCCATCCGTAAGGATGAGATTCGACACTTGATACTGTGTCTCTCCAATAACTCTTTACATGTAAGTGAAACTACATATATATATCTCATTTCAAGATTCATAGTTTTCTTCTCAAAACTAATTTGCAGTTTAGATCTTTGCTCTTGTACCGTAGATTAGGTTCATAACTGATTAGATAAGGTCCAAATGGAAACAGTTGTTAATGAGGAGCATGGTTTATGCTATTTATATTAGAGTATAGCTTATATCTTGATGCCTAACCATTTGTTTATGTAATAATAATCTAGGGGTTTGCAAAGGTGGAGTTGAGATCATTGTTTGGGAACTTCAATATCAATAACATCCTCAGGATGATAGCCGGAAAACGATTCTATGGAGATGGAGCCGAGCAAGATGACGATGCAAAAGGCGTGAGGCAGTTGCTTGACGAAGCTGTATCCAGTGCTGGTGTAGGACATGCTTCTGACTATGTTCCGCTCCTGCGTTGGTTTACTAGTTATGAGAAAGGAGTCAAGAAGTTGGCGGTTCGAGTAGATGAGTTCCTTCAAGGACTTGTGGATGAGAAACGTGCACAAAAAGAAAAGGGTAACACTATGATTGATCACTTACTTTCTCTCCAAGAAACTCAACCTGAATACTATACGGATGTCACCGTCAAAGGACTCGTAGTGGTAAGTACTGAGGAATCTATATTAATATATCATTAAAGTTTTATATAGGGACTAATTTTTTTGATTTTTATTTGGATAGGTTATGATTTTCGCTGGAAATGTAACATTAACAAGAACGTTGGAATGGGCGATGTTGTATTTGTTGAACCATCCAGAAGTACTAAAGAAAGCGAAGAATGAAATCGACACCAAAATTGGTTTAGACCGGTTAATAGATGAACCGGATGCTAAAAATCTTCCTTACCTCCAATGCATCATATCAGAAATTTTTCGCCTTTACCCGGCAGCTCCCTTACTTGCTCCACATAGGGCGACAGATGATTGTGTAGTTGGAGGCTACGACTTCCCTCGTGGCACAACGTTAATCGCGAACGTATGGACCATTCACCGAGACCCGACTATATGGGAGGAGCCAGAAAAGTTCAAGCCAGAGCGGTTCGAGAAGAAAGGTGAAGATCAAAAGTTGATGCCGTTTGGGATGGGACGACGAGCTTGCCCTGGGTCCGGACTAGCTCAAAGGGTAGTGAGTTTGGCTCTTGGATCGATGATTCAATGTTTTGAATGGGAGAGAGTTGGAGAAGAATATGTTGACATTAGCGAAGCAACTACAATGCGTCCAGCGACACCGTTGCTAGCTATGTGTAGAGCTCGTCCCATTGTCCATAAGATTCTCAATGATTCATTTTGAGATGTAACTCTCTTTTCGGTTGCTTTTGTTATTCCCATTTATGTTCTCTAGTACATCCCAGTTTGCTTTGTATTTGTGTCTGCGTCATTCATTATTTGGTAGAAAATCGATTGGATTATGGGCAATTGTAATGAAAAATGTTTCTGAGATATGTACTGGTTAAGTCAAAGACAAAAGACTAGTATTTGATAGACAAACTTCCATATCATTATAAAATTCCTAAAAAATATCTTCTTCTTCTTTTTTCTCAAAGCCAAAATTTAAAAGTCGAAAAGTACATAGGAATTTTTTTAAAACATCTCAATCCATTCAAAATCCAAGTAAAATCAAAATAAATAAACAATTAATAATGGTGACTCATTATACATGTTTATTAGTCGTTAACTGTTGCATGAGACGTTACGAACATATCTTTTCTGTTGCATGAGACGTTACGAACATATCTTGTCTTGTTGCATGAGACTTTACGAACATATCTTTAGTGACGGGTGGGATCATTGCATGAGAGCTTCCATTATTAATAACCTATATAACTTTTTTTTTTTTGTATGAATGTTAAATTATTCAATCCAAAAAAACGTTTTTACAGACGAAGACTTAAATTTTAAAGGACTATGACATTACAAGCAGATTAAACTATCGAGTAGCGAGCCAAATTTCCATGGCGTCCTCGTATCTTCCAGGATTAGTTAGCCGGAGGGATAGAATTCTGTTTCGGATTTGCCTATCGAGGATGCGGATAAGTTGAAAAGGAGGGAGTGGCGGTTCACCATGTCTATTGAAATTAAACTTGATTTTGGGATAAAATATTATGGTAGAAAAATCTAGGAAGTAAGGAGGTTAAGGATAAGATATTTTTGTAGAAAAATCTAGATATTATGGTAAAAAAATCTAGGAAGTAAGGAGATTAAGGATAAGATATTTTTGTAGAAAAATCTAGATATTATATTAAAAAATCTAGAAAATTAAAAAATATCTAAGTTAAGGAGGTTAGAGTAGAAAAATCTAGATTTATGTTGTAAGATCTTTTGGAGGCTATAAATACCTCATCACCCCCTCATTTGTAACAAGTACAAGAAGTTGAAATAAGAAAGTGTGTTCATCATAAGTTCAAATACTCTCTCTAAAATTCTTTCAAGTATTCTCTAAGTGTTCTTCCATATTTATTTTCATACTTAGAGGTTTATTCTCTCGGGTCTCGGGTATTACGGTCTTGGGCTAGTGCAAAGCACTATCGGTGTTGGTTTCTTTACATGGTATCATAGCCATTCTAATTTGGTTCTTTTCAAGATCGGGATTTAAAGAGAGCTTGAGTTTATTCTAAGTATGGAGTCAATGGGTCGTGTTGTTGGATTGGGGATGGAGATCTTAAACCAATCTAACTACCGGTTATGGAAGTCATGCATGGAGTCATACTTGGTGAGTGAGGACTTATGGGATGTCGTCGGCGGTAGCAGCACAACACCACCAAGGGGAGATGCTGTAACAGCGGAAGCGACAAAGGAATGGACACGGAAGAATGCCAAGGCGGAGTTTGCGTTGAAGAGGTCAATATCCTCAGGAGTATTTGAGCATGTCTCAATGTGCACATCAGCTAGTTCCATTTGGCAGGCGCTGGATCAGTTATTCAACAAGAAGAATGAAGCTCGACTACAGTTGTTAGAGAATGAGCTGGCGAATGTGAAGCAGGGGGAGTCTTCAATCTCAGAGTTCTTCATCAAGGTAAAGAACCTTTGCTCTGAGATTAATACTCTTAATCCGGAGGAATCTATTTCGGAAGCCCGGTTAAAGCGGTCTATTATTCGGGGTCTACGGCCCGAGTATACACCGTTTGTGACTTCCGTTCAAGGATGGGCTACACAACCTTCCTTGGAGGAGTTTGAGAACCTGCTAGCTTCGCAAGAATCATTAGCCACACAAATGGCTGGAGTCAAAATCCAAGATGACTCGGGGAGTGCTTTCGTAGCTCGGAGGCAACAGAGCTTCAAAGGCAAACCCAAGTATGAAGGACCAAAGAACAATGATGGGCGGGAAGGATCTTCTACGGGAGATAAGAAGCGGTTCAAGTGCTACCGGTGTGGAAAACTTGGGCATTTCAAAAAGGATTGTAGAGTCAAGCTGAAGGAAACAAATATGGCGGAATCAAAAGCTCATGCTGAAGACGAAGACTGGGGAAAATGCTTCACGGTGGAAGCTGCATCTTCAGGTACATCCAAAACTAAAAATCTGGGAAATGATTGGATCGTGGACTCTGGTTGTAGCCATCATATCACCGGAGATGAGAAGTTATTTTCTAGTCTTCAAAGTCATGACGGGAAAGAAGCCATTATTACCGCGGATAATTCAGTCCACCGGGTTGAGAAGGAAGGGACTGTTGTCATTGAAGGAGATGATGGAAGCCCAATCACTCTCAAGAATGTATATCATGTCCCTGGAGTAAGGAAGAACCTTCTCTCAGTGGTGAATGCGGTAGACTCAGGTAACTATGTTTTGTTTGGCCCAAAAGATGTTAAATTCTTGAAAAATATTCAGGAATTAAAGGCAGACGTAGTTCACACAGGAGCACGGGTTAAAAATCTTTATGTCTTATCTGCCTCCAACACTTATGTGGAGAAGATGAGCACAATGACAATCCCTTTATATGGCATGCTAGACTTGGTCATATTAATATGACTAAGCTGAAGGTTATGGTGAATAAAGATCTGGTTAATGGGCTCTCAAAGTTGAAGATTCAGAATGAAGGAATACTTTGTGAAGGTTGTCAATATGGAAAATCACATAGGCTTCCATTTGACAACTCTACTTCACGATGCAGCGCTCCGTTGGAGAGGGTCCATAGTGACTTGATGGGTCCAACTAGAACATCCTCCTATTCCGGGTTCCTCTACTTGTTGTTGTTCGTTGATGACTTCTCACGGTACACTTGGGTATACTTCGTGAAGGAAAAATCAGAGGTATTTTCAAGGTTTCAAGAATTCAAGGTCACCGTGGAAGGAGAGTTAGGTCGGAAGATCAAGACTCTAAGGACGGATAATGGAGGGGAGTTTATGTCAAAGGAGTTTCTCTCTTTCTGCTGGAAGCATGGTATCAAGAGAGAATTTACATGTCCATATTCACCTCAACAAAATGGATTAGCAGAAAGGAAGATCAGACATCTAAGCGAGACTTGCAGAAGTTGGCTACATGCGAAGAATTTACCCAAGGCCTTATGGGCGGAAGGTATGAGATGTGCAGCCTATGTCATCAACCGGATGCCGCTTAGTCCAAATAATATGAAGTCTCCGTATGAGATGGTTCATAAGAAGAAGCCAACGGTGAAACATCTCAGGGTATTTGGATCAATCTGCTACGTCCATGTGTTCGATTCTCATAGAACCAAGCTGGAGGCAAAGGCGAAGAAGTGCATCTTTGTCGGCTATGATGAACGAAGGAAGGGTTGGAGGTGTATGGATCCAGAGACACACAAGTACACGGTATCTCGTGATGTTGTCTTTGATGAAGTCTCTTCATATTATGGACCTCCTCATCTTGTTTGAGAAAGATGGTTGATATGTTGGGATTTTGACCCATTCTAACCTTATTATCTAATTGCTTTTTAGAGTTTTTGAGTTTATTTCAGAAGATTTTAGGTAGCTTTGGAGCTGTTATTGGAGTTTGGAGCATTTGGAACCTTTGGAACAGAAAAGAACAAGAATTGAAGAAAAGAAGGAAAATCCTGCAAAGTATCACCAACTCCAATCGGCGAGCACATGCTCGCAATTTTCGGCCACCAAACGAGCACATGCTCGCCGTCGCGGAAGAGAATTAAAAGGAGACAACTTAACCTAATCCCGCCGACTTTAAAAGGAAGCAGCCGCCCTTCCTGCCGCCTATGCCTTCTTATATAAATACTCCTCTTTAGTTTTAGGTTTTTTATCATCTCTTTTACAACCTTTTTCCTTTTTCCTTTAGTTTTCCTATTCTCTAGAGAGCTTGTATTATTTTAGGGAGAAGAATCTCTGCAACATCTGGAGAAGATTCTGAATCCTACTTCT
>VHIU01000441.1:0-60810 GCA_010577795.1 Isatis tinctoria | reverse complement strand
GTACACTGAGTATGGTCAAGGACTATGTTAACAGTAATCAAACAACCGGATTGGGTGCTTATGATCTTGCGGTTCCTTACCCCCGTAAGGTGTATAGTGACCAAGGTACGTAAAATCTTCAATGCATCCAACAGATTTATAATTTTTTCGTAAAGAACATTCTATCTTAAAGCCAGCTTCTGCTTGATCGAAGATGATGTTTTCTCCCATTTAGTTTTATTTCTGGTGTGGTTGGCTTAGTGTAGTTAAGTTATCCAATTACTCTCGATCTCTGCAGATCTTGATAAGTCTCTTTCCGAGTTGGGTTTGCTCGATAGACAGGCACTTATAGTGATTCCGCGTAAAGGAGCAACCGTCTATCAAAGAGGACCATCTTACGCTGAGTCTAACAACAACACAGACCCTAACAATGGCGGTTACTTTGCTTATGTCAGAAGAGTACTGTCTTATGCAAACCCGTTTTCATATTTTGGCGGTGGTACTGCCAATGCATCAAGCTCTGGTCCAGAACCTGAAAGCAGTAAGTGGGAGTTCATAAAACCCTTACTAAATGCACAAAGTCATGTCATTGCTAATCTGACTCTTTCTTTTTCCGTCTCTAGGACCGACTTCGGAGCTGAGAAACAATCTGGCGCAAGCGAGTAGAGATCCATCAGAAGGTAGGAGCAACGTTCGGAACAGGAGACCAACCACATCTCGGATTGGAAGTAACATACATACTCTGAAACACGATGAAGAAGACGCCCCGTTTGGTGATGGAAACGCGTTTTGGAACGGAAACTCCACACAGTATGGTGGTGGAAGCGGGGGAGACGGTGATGATAGCCATAGGCGATGAAATGAGAGAACTTAGAAATCTGTTTGGATATAGTAACAGAAGAGCAGCTCTGAGTTATGGACCCTATATTGAACTCTTCTGGTTTGTTTTTGATACTTCACTCTCTATATGAAACATCTGTATGTTCGGATAAGATTCACCAACTAAAAAAATGTTTCCTCATGTTTCGGTTTTATCAGTTTCTCGTATAAAAATTAAAACTTGAAAAATCAAACAATGTCATTCTTTTGTTAGTCTATAATATATTCAAATTCGTAATTGTTTTGGATGGAGCTGAGTTTTGAACCGTCTCAGTCATGGACTCATGGCACAGTCTGCAGTAACCAGCTCTCCTCGGGATTGGGAACTGAAAAAGCACGTTTGCCAAACCTTGTTGAATTGTTTTTGTGTTTGTGTTGTTGTCTTAATTTACAATAAAATTTTCGACGATCTCTCTCTTAAGATATTTACGTCGCATTTTGTTGCGTGTTTATGTCGTGTCAAATCTTATTCCAACAATAACTCCAACTCCTTAGTTGTTTGTTCAACCATATATAATTGTCTTTATGTTTATTATAAACTCAGCCTGTGGATCGATGCACTCTACTGTAAACAGAAAATCGCATAACAGTAAATTTCTAAAGAATTTAAAGTCTATGTAATTGACATTTCTAAAGATTAGAAGAAAATTTGATACATCCCCTTTTTGAAAAATAGCTAAAAGATGTAATATTCGATTGTTGTTGCCACTTTTATTTCCGTAGCCGCCCGTTGCACTGTCTCTCTCTCATATCTGTCTTTCTCCACAACTTTTTCAGTCGAAGAAAATCATTTCCTACACGTCTGTCTCTGCTAAAATCATAAGAATAAATAAAGAGAGAGACTTTGCTTCAAACTTTCTTTACCCTTTTTATTACTATTATAATTCGCCAAATTTGGGGTGTTGGTTCTATTCTTGATCATATGCCTCTCTGTCGCTTCCTTTTGACGTTTTCTTAGCTGTGTTTCTTTCCCCCCTCTCTCTCTCTTCCTTTTATCTTTTGTGTTTCTCTCTTCTTCCATTTTTGTTCCTCCAATTTTTTCTTCCTAAATTTCTCGAGTAGCTCGTCCCTTTTCGTCTCTGCCTCTCATTTTGATTCGTCCTCTCTGGTTTATTGCTCGTCCATCGTTTGTTTCTATCTGCATTTTGCGTGATGGATCGTGATTTTCATCGTCGTGGTAAAGTGGTAAATACCTTTGGTCAATCTCGATCAATGCGCATTATATTCACCTGTTTTTTTATACAAAATTGAGAAACACGTATCTTAACCTATTGTTTGTAGTTGCATAATGACCTAATATGCGTCTTTGTTGTTATTGATGATGATAGGCACAAATGTTGTTGATTTGATGGCAGAGTCCTCTGTTTTTCCTTTTAACATTTTAGAGCAGCTCATTTGAGTGATGATGTTGATGTAACTTGCAGGCCAATGATCGTTCCACGAGCAGCTACTTTGTTCGATTGGATAAACCGAGAGCTGTAGACGATCTTGATATAGGCAAGAAAGGGAAGATGCGTAGGTGGCTGTGCTGTTCTTGTCATGTCCAAGAATCATACCCATCAGCTGAACATAACCCATTGAAAACCCCTCCTACACGCCACCACGACTACGGTACATCGCTCTTTCTTTATCTGCGTTGTGATCGATGACACCTATAAAAATAGCCCTCTTTTGGTTACAGTCTCTAGGAGCTTTTGATCCATAATTTGGGTATCTTTGCTTGGTGCACACGTTAAGTAGCTTTTGTGAATGTTATTCTTTCCTCTGTTTCATGTTTATAGCTTTCTTCCATCTTCTATTAATATTCTTCGCTTAAGTAGGACGTGACAATAAGAAACCACCAGCTCCTATGAAGCCTTCCGTCTTGAAGGAGCCTCCTCCTATTGATGTGCCTGCAATGTCATTGGGTGAGCTCAGAGAAAAGACTGGGAATTTTGGATCAAAGGCTTTGATTGGGGAAGGATCCTACGGAAGAGTGTACTACGCGAACTGGAATGATGGAAAGGCCGTGGCTGTGAAAAAGCTCGATAATGCATCCGAACCCGAGACAAATGTCGAGTTCTTGACTCAGGTCTCCAAGGTTTCAAGGCTGAAGAATGACAATTTTGTTGAGCTTCTTGGTTATTGTGTCGAAGGAAACCTCCGTGTCCTTGCGTATGAGTTTGCAACAATGGGATCCTTGCACGACATCTTACACGGTATGAAAGTTTTTCTGCTCAAACATCAATGTAACTTGGGATGGAGATGGATCTGTGGATAAACTTGATGTCAAACAGGAAGAAAGGGAGTCCAAGGAGCACAACCTGGTCCAACACTTGAGTGGATGCAACGAGTCCGAGTTGCAGTTGATGCAGCTAAAGGATTAGAATACTTACATGAGAAAGTTCAACCTCCTGTTATACACAGAGATATTCGATCTAGCAATGTGCTTCTTTTCGAAGACTTCAAGGCTAAGATCGCTGATTTCAATCTGTCGAACCAAGCTCCTGATATGGCTGCTCGACTTCATTCCACTAGAGTTTTGGGGACATTCGGTTATCACGCACCAGAGTAATATGCTTTCGAACCCGAAAGCTCATTACTTTCTTGTTTCTTAGCAACTTAAAGATTGTAACTCTGTACATTTTTTTCTTGGATTTGCAGATATGCGATGACAGGACAGCTAACACAGAAGAGTGACGTTTACAGTTTTGGAGTTGTGCTTTTGGAGCTTCTGACCGGGAGAAAACCGGTTGATCATACGATGCCACGTGGTCAACAAAGTCTTGTCACTTGGGTAATTATCTTAATATGATCTTTTCCTTTCTGAGTTTACCAAATCTCTTCTTGGCTATGTTTCTAACTTTCTCCGTAAAACAAATATTCAGGCTACTCCAAGGCTGAGTGAAGACAAAGTGAAGCAATGTGTTGATCCAAAACTCAACGGAGAGTATCCTCCTAAAGCAGTTGCAAAGGTTATAAAACTTAAAACTTTACCATTTATAAATGCATAGAACACCACTTGATGCTAAAACTTGCGGTTTTGATGGTAAACGCAGCTTGCAGCGGTTGCAGCGTTGTGTGTTCAATATGAAGCAGAGTTTAGGCCAAACATGAGCATTGTAGTAAAAGCTCTTCAACCGCTCTTGAGGTCTTCAGGAACAGCTGGTGCTCCTCCAAACCCTCGAATTTGATTTTCTTCTTGGTGGTTCTTGCATATTGAATATGGCTTCAAAGGCTTTTTCTTGTTTTCCTTCTTATATTTGTAAACGGAATGTAAATGGGCTATCGAGGAAGAGATGGCGAGTAGAAATTGGATTTGAGTTGATGGAGATGGATTTGTTGTGTTAAACGTTTTTTGATGGGTAATCTTCTAAAATTTGTTTGTTTATTTACTATATAAGCTGATTCATGGAAGATAATTCGAATGTACACAAAGTTATATAACAAACTGTTTTTTATTCATGATTTATTGGAGTATCATAATTATACATTATTTCGTAGCTTCTGTTCTCCAAAGAGTCACTCAAGACACTGTACTACGTGTAAAATATGTTTCAATAACTTCTATCAATTGATTAAAAATCATATTCTGCTAAGTTGATTATGACACATAAATGTATGAAAATGGTTTTAAGATTGTCACTAGAAGTTGAAAAAATGTTCGTAGAAGCAATTAGAAGCTATTTAACTACGAGTGAACCAAACCTAGAGCCTCAGCCGCGCTTCTCTGGCTCTCTTCACTGCAACACATTCCAACAAATGTTCTCAGTAGAGACTGTCGCTCTTCGAGCTTCATGAGTTTCTCCAACCCTCTTGCAACCATTTCCATCTCAGCCTGATGGATCAGTAAGAAACCGAGGAAGTTTCGTGAAAACAATGGGAAAGTGAAGCAGAGATTAAACTTGTAAAGAAAAGAAATAACACATACAGAGTACTCCTCGGGAGGAAATATGCGATGAATGAGGCATATTTTCGATAGTTCTGCCACGGATTCAGATTGTTTACCTTGTATTTCCAGAGCCTGTAGTAACATAGAATTTGCTCAGAAAAAAATGTATTCTGTAGTGTCTGAGTCTGTATCATATACTGTGATCATCTATCTAAGTTTGCAGTAAACTAGAAGAAGGATAGAAAGCTACCCAAGCTTGTAGAAACCATGAACGTGTGCGTGCAGCAACTGCTGCAGAAACCATCCTCGCTGCATCTATCTTTGCAAGCCCAATGTTCTCAGCAAGACCAGCGATGAACTCTCGGGCATCTTCACTACAAATCTCGACAGAAGAAGAATCCCAAGGAGCTCTACAGAGAGTTTTCAAACACATTCAGAACCATACCAAATGACAAAACGAGTAAGATCTACTGACCAAGTAAAGGTCAATAGAAAGACACCTGCTGCAAGCATTTAGGACAAAATCAATAGATGTTCGGTAAAAGGAATCTCGGGTATTTGTTGGCTCGATAGCGACTTGTACTCCAGCAATCCTACATACTCTACGCAGCTGTATATAGTTTCATAGCAACAATTAAAAGAGAGTAATCTAGTTAATTCAAGTTCGTTCAAGATAGTTACACAATCGAATGTGAAAAGAAGAAAGAAAACAAATACTAACTTGAATGATATCATTATCCGTGATGTCCTGTCCACTGGTTCTGTTATCCACGATTGCTGGAAACTAAACAGATAAGTTACTTCTGTAGAATGAAAACATGAACACATAACCAATACTAATACCATTTGAAAAAAAAATGAAATCTTTCAGCTCTTTCTACCTGTAAACAAAACAGACAAAAGAATGTCTAAGCAAAAAGGCTTGCCGGAAAACAAAAAGGCAAATAAAAAAAATAAAAAGACGACTTGTAGGAGTTTATAGAAGCGACCTCTAACGATGCTGTTGGCTGCTCTCTGATAGTCTTCCTTGTCTACTTCCAAGCTCTGGCTAGGCAATGAAGTAGGCCACCATTTCGGCAAATTATTGTGAGCTCTGAGCTTGAGATTTCTGGGTACAGAGTTACTTCGAGAAACCTGACCAGAAGCTATGGAGCTTGAAGATGAACGAAGGCTGTCAACAGCTACGACCACTTCCTTGCCACCAAGACTTCTGTCTCTCCTAACTACTAATTTCGGTCTACTTTGGAAATTACCCTTGAAAGCCGTTCCTAAATGCACCATAACCCTAATTGCAAAACCAAACACGAACCCAAGCAACACCACACCTCCGACGAACTGCATAGTTGATTTCCTGCACGAGACGACGATTCGACGGTTATCGTCGAGCGCGACAAGAGTTTGCAAGTCGGAGAAAGCGTCTTTCCCAGAATCTAGAAACAACTTGAAGCGGGAATTAGCTATTGCTGAAAGCCGGTGAACGTCTAGGGTTAAGCTTAGACTTTGGTCTTCGGCTCCGGCGGAAGACGAAGTGGAGATGGTAAGGAGGTTGCCGTCGCTACGGTCGTAGGTTGAGCCATTGGATTTTCGGTTCCGGCGGGGGCGAGAACGACGGCGTTTAGGAGTCGAGAAGGATAAGAGAGGAGCTTTGTAGATTTGAGATTTGGTGGCGAAGAGTCGCGGGGAAGAAGAAGAAGAAGAAGAAGAAGAAGAATAAGAACACGAAGTGGTCATGTTCATTGTGTGATGTTTTTCGCTTGTGGACAGAGAACTGAGTTAGTTGAAGAGCTTCGGTTTGGTCCAATCCGCTAGTTTAAACCGGTTCAGACTAAACGCTTTGCACCAGTCAGAGGATTCCTTTTTTTTTTTTTTTGAAGTTATAAAAATATATACTCCACTAACTCAAAAGTATATATTTTTTTTTTTGGAGTATATATTATAGAAACGACGGCAAAAGGGATACAAAGAGAGATGTTCTTCTGAAAAATACATATAACTACTATTATAGAAGAGTTGTTTTGTTTTGTTCTCTATCTGAAAAAGAATACATATGTTTACTAAAAGAAAAAAAAAAAAAAAAAGATGTTCTCAACGAACTTAACCGACTCTTAAAGAATTGCAGGGCGGCAAAGGAGTCGACCTCATCAAGTTTATTGCATTGAATCTTCCCAGGTAGTATACGATCTGGAAATATTCCTGATCTCTAAAATAATCTTTGGCCAAAAGAATTCTGCGAAACAAAATCCTGCATTGAGAAATACATATACATATAAAATATAAAAACATGGGAGATCACAGAGTATCTAATCTTTAGATTGAAAGACGATGAAGTTGGAGAGTAGACATTTTTTTACTTACGGTGAGATACTTCTTATCTGGGAAGAAGCGGCTCTCTGTCGTCTGATTCAACACGGTGAGTAGCCTGCATAAGACAGAGAAGAAAGACAATATATGATAAGCTTAAGTCAGAAAATTTCAAGACCCAGATTTCAATTAAGGAGGGAATGTGTATGTGTGTGTGTGTGTGTGTGTGTTCTTCACCTCTTCATTTGCTCCAGCTGCCATGTTGATGAATGAGTCTTTAGCCCTGGAGGAGATAACAGAAGTAGAAAAAAAATTAGATGGTGCAAATGAATTTATAGATAACATAGAATTTATAGACAAAGCTTAGTATATAACAGTGACATGATATCAATGATCCGTCAATGAACAACATACCTATGATCATCCTTTGCATTAACTAATTCTATGTTTCCGTTTTGTTGCTCCTCTTTCGCTTTCGCAAGTGGTGAAAAGAACTGCAATATGATTCAGAAAAACATTAGAGATGGAAAAAAGAAAGAGGTCCCTGTCTGAAAGTTAACTGATACACCCGGGAGAAGTTTGTATGGATTACCTGGTGCATTGAAATGAATACGATAGAAATCCCCAGAAGAAAATTCATGGTTAATACATGTCCAAAGAGTACTGCGGATGCTATGCCAGTAAATATTGTGGCAACCGTGGATGAATATTTCTTCAAGATTGTATCTGAGAACAAACAAATTTGAAGCCAACTTAATAAATATCCATGAAAAGACTCATACTGCAAGGTTTTTACTCATGTATATATAGCAAAATCCAAAATTTTCCAAATCTTTTGAACAGCCATCAGGAATTTACACAGAACTAGTCCATAAGATAAAATGAATTTAACAAAAACTGGTCTTTCTTTACCTGCATATTTGAAGAAAAAGGAGGATAGAATCCCTTGTGCTGCATTGTTCAGTATCAGAAACACGGTAGCCCTAGAATGTCCTTGTAGGATGTCAAAACTGCCAGGACCTGTCCACAGTGGCAAAATTGTTAGCGATGCGTCTAACAAAATTTCAAGAAGCTTTTCTGGCATTTAATTTGCTTAAACATTTATCATATTCTACTCTGCCGTGTTAAAACACCCATACCTTTATATATAACAGTTCCTAGTATTCCGAGGAAGTTGAAGATTGCACCATAACCATAGAGAAATAAGTTCTGCACCAGGAAATTAATGTTTTCATTCAGAACACATATACAGACAAAAACAAAAGAAGAAGAAAGCGCAGGAGAGGATCATGGTCCTAGAATTTGACATCAGCTAGAGCATGACCGGTGAACCCTAAGATGAGTAACAACATTGCTAAGAGAGCTGACTAGACCTTAGAACAGCAACACGAGCAAAAATTTCTGTTATAAACATTAATCGACCACAGAACTGAAAAAAGATTTCAATAACCGAGGCCAGGAATTCTGTTTTTATAATAGAAATAGCTACTGCGACACACAAGCTGTGATGGTCATGACCTTTCCAGCGATGTGCCTCGCAGTTATTAACACAATAAAATTTCTAGCTTTTAAGCCTTTAACCAGCAGTTACAAGCAACGGTCACCACAAGCCTTCCAATGTTACTAGAAGCTTCTCACTTCTGTGATGTTATATGGGGAAAACTATGTATCAGGATTAGCTAACCTGAAGATAAATGCTTGTGTCATACTGGCTCTTTAGAGCATACTCATTGTAGACAGATGCCAAAGATGGGACGGTAACCTGCAAGATGATGTGCTGAATAAGGCTCTAAACGAACTACAACTTTTCTTTGATGCAGTAACAGGTGAGCAATTGCGTGAATTTTAACAGAGTATGTGTATGGAATCATTTCCAAACTAAATTTCCAAGAAAAGCAAATAGAAGCACCAGAAAGTGTAACTTACAAAGATAAAGGTACAGATGTATGCACCCGTAGCAATTGGAACAGCCATAGTAGTAGCACCTTCAGGAAGAGAACGCAGCTGATTTACACTGATCCCTATCAGCAAGAGAGCAAGTGCTTCCCACTACAACAGAAAGTGAAAACAAACTCGATTCCATTAAGAGTAGGAGGAAAAGAAGGTCAAACAGAAATGTCTATAATAATATGTCTGATACATAAAAAAAAAAAATCACACATAATTGATTCTGACCTGTATGATGGAAAACCGTCTCTTCATTATCATCTTCAGTAGTACAGCAATTACCAGAACCTTTAGATTGCTGAGCATCTTCACAGTGGCAGGATTAAAATATAGCTGTCACAACAGAAAAGTGATTTGCCATGTTAAACTAAATTATAAGAAAGAGAAAGATAGAGCCAAATAGATTAGTAGCCGAGAAGGCTAGATAAATACAACAGCAGAGCATGATGTAATTATGTTATAACTTCTAAGCAATTGTTCAGTGCAGCTTTCACAGCAGCCTCAGACATCTATCACCAAAAAAGCAAAAATATTGAAGAATGCCGAGGAGGACTTGGGAAACGACAAGGAAAACAGAGGAGGGAAATAACCTCTACTGAGGCATGATAATATAACAATATGCATAGGGAACAGTAACGTCTACAACTAAAGATGTCAATCAACAAATTTGATCAAGTAGAGTATATATTCTCGAGGGGAAACACAAGCAAGGAGTTTCACAGAAATTGTCTATGAATTATGATATACAACCATCTTAGGCTCCCTGACATTCCAAAA
The DNA here is from genome assembly GCA_010577795.1 of Isatis tinctoria. NCBI lineage: Eukaryota > Viridiplantae > Streptophyta > Magnoliopsida > Brassicales > Brassicaceae > Isatis > Isatis tinctoria. The sequence goes on along the minus strand of VHIU01000441.1, from coordinate 51,056 downwards.
TCATGGTTCCCAAGTCTGTAGAGCAGAAACATCTCCGAAGTAAAAAGTTTAGGCTCTTGACAACCCTATGCAAGAAGTCAAACTGAGTCTACAGCTAACGGCTCTGCTTCTACTCGTATGTTAGATGAAACCATTGCTAAGTTCTTATAGTGTCAAAGAACCAAATGACGCAAACAGCTAAGAGAATTGTTCAATGAAATTGCATTTCCGAAAGCTTAATCAGATAACAGGATACACAAATTTAAAAGTAAGAAGCACGTGTACCTGCATTGTGAACTTAAGATAGTTATTAATGGCATACAACCCTGCCGGAACAGCGAGAAGCACATTGTTCCGAGCTGCCTGCGAATTAAGGGATAGTGTTACTGCAACTTGCACGATAGATAGTAAACCAATTACTCAGAAGTTTTGAGTTTAACAGCAGAAAACGGTTTAAGAAAAAAGTACAGTATTAGGTAGATCTAGTGATCATATAACATCAACATTTCAAACAATCATGCTTTGACAACCAGATGTATAACATACACAAAGCTTATTAGACATTGAGAGCCCAAGAAATTAACTTTAAATTTGAGACTATGCCGTACCACAATCCTAGTACAGAATCTTTTACAGTACTTCCAAAAATTCTTAATTGCCATGAAGAGGTACCTGGACAAATGTGGAGAACGATAGTAGAGGCTTCTCTCCAACTTTTTGGTGCCTGGCCTACAATATCACCACAAACAAATTGAGTATTACAAGGGCGGCCACTTTTCCTACGGAAAAGCAAGACACGTGAAAGAAACTGCCTGTATGCACGCAAAAAGGAATTGTTGCTCTCATGCTCTAGTGCAGAAGAAACATCTATCAGCTAGTTCTAGATGCCAGGAAGAAATTTAAATGACTCACAAATAGAAGTGATGTTTCGCAAGAGGTGAATATTCAGAAACGTACCTGGATCAAAAGCATGACCACCGCAAAAATAACCTTTGCGATTTCCGTCAAGAAGTTGACGCTAATAGGACTGAAGTTGAATTTTCCATCCACTTTAGACATGTACACTAAGACAGGCTGTAAGGGCATAAAAAAAACAAGGAAAACTTTTTAAGAAATTTTAACAACAAATGACGAATTGGAAGAAAAGCAACAACCTACTACGATTGTACATGATGCAACAGTGGTATGATGGAAAAGAAGGAAACCACAGCTTTATTAGCAACATTGAGTCTTTCAAAGATAATTTTACCTGTAGACCAACTAGCATGCAGTCACCGACTACCAAAAAGACATTGAGGGCACGTTGTTTTGAGGAAACTCTAATCTTGTGGTTGTCATAAGCCCTGGCTATAGCTTTGCTACTGGGAGAAACCAACCTTGAACGACAAACGCTGCACTCAGCCATCCCGTTCTTCATCGGCCTTTCCCCAAGCTAACAATTCTACACTGAGCTAAACCTGGAAAACAACAAAAAACAACAGAAGCATTTAAGATAAAAGAAACTCCATTCAAACAAGTTCAGAATGAGAAGTAAGAAGAGCTAAGCCAAAGAGTGATTTCTGTATACACCCAAGTGAAATCCTGCGATCAGATCTCAGTAGCCGTAAAAAGAGCACAATTTAAAAAGACAATGAGCAAAAGTAGATCTCCGAAACCCAGAAACAAAAAATGAAAGCTGGTAAGCAAAAACATATGGCGACATTGTAAAATCAGATTTTTAAGAACAGAAATCAAACTCCGGGAAAAAAAAATAAAAATAAATAGGAAGCAGATCGATCAAACTAACCTCAACCGACCTATAAGATCAGCTCAAGACCGCATTCCCAAAGAAAAACCTCCTCCCGCCAAAACCGCGTAAGATCCAGAAGAATTCGATACTCTCTGTCTCGAGCTTCGTTTTCCGCCTATGTGAGATCTAATCATCTAAATTACGGAAATTCAAAAGGATCTAAAGAACTCTCCTCGAGCTTCAGCTCCTAGAAGAGATGCGAAGAATATGCAGAGAGAGAGAGAGAGAGAGGAAGAAGACGATTCCGTCGGTCGATTGAAGTGCGCTCTATTCTCTCGCACGACCCTTTTTTTGCTTTGATTTCACAACACCGTTTTATTGCGTTTCTTTTTGGAATTAAAAAACAAAACAAAACAGCCGAAGATATATTCTTATTTTATTTATGTTTATTTCCTTCGCTGACACTTGGTGATTGTGACAGACCAATAAGATTTTGAGTATGAGTGGCAATGAAGCTTTAGTGAGTGTGACGTGTCATGCGGGTGATGGAGGGTTTGAACCGGTGGTGAGAGTTCCCGTAACTATTGTATCCAAGTTTTGGCTTTTTGGTCAAATGTTTCTTTCGCTTCGACTTGTTGTTAATTTTGTTTGTTCTCTATTAGTATATTTTTATTATTTAATGGTGGTTCGAAACTTCGTTTTAAGTTTATAATTTTTACTTATACTATTAACGTAAACACGAACATTAATTGATTTTGTTGTTGTTTTGGGAGATACCTAATTATAGGATTTCTTAACTAATTAAGGACTAGAAGGTTAACGCATCCATTTTTTGAACTTAGAGATTCATAATATTGCTGCATTGAAATATTTGGATTTATTTTTGCAAAAAAAATTTTAAGAATCTAAGGGGTATTAGTGGAATTGAATTTTTTATGATTGTTAAAAAATTTCAGATTCTATTGTTATTGGTTTATGAATTTTTGATATTTTTACTAAAATTTATTGTTATTGGTTTGATGATTCATTAATTTTATCCAGAATCCATTGTTATTAAAAAGTTAGTTTTTAAAGATTCTATGAATTTCTTTAATTTGGTGTTACGGGGACTTGGATTATAAACAGTTTAACTTATTAAACAAAACTTTGAGAATACCATATATGCCTTAGATTATTGAAATCATTATTGTAAGAATATTTCCAAAGATTTTTTAAATATAAAAAAAATCTTTATTATTCTTTACAAATTTAACAAATCTCTTAACTTCTAAAATTAAGCAACTCTCTATAAATCTAACTCCCAATAATCCCTACTAAAACTTATAAATGATATTCTCAAAATTTTGTTTAATGAGTTAAATTGTTTAAAATCCAAGTCTCAATAACACTAGATTTAATGAAATTATGGAATCTTTAAAAACCAAACTTAAAAAAAAAAACAATGAATTTTGGATGGAATTAAAAGATCTTAAAACCAATAACAATAGATTTTAGTAAGAATGTCAAAATTCAAAAACCAGTAAAAATAAATACTGAAAAATTTAACAATCATTAAAATTCCAATTTCCATTAACAAACGGATGCTTAACATGTTGTTAGAAATTTTCCGATTTTTAACAAAAATAAAAAAATGTTAAAAGATACATAATATCTATAAGCATATGAATCATATAAAAATATTTTAAAATTTTCTAAGATTTTAAACAATTAAACCAAATTTTAAATATAAATTCATGTGTAGCACGGGTAGATAATCTAGTTATTGATAAAAAGTATAATGGTTCTTTCTAATAAAAACCCACTTGCCTTGAAAAACAAGAAGGTATTTTCGTTTAGGAAGAAATAATCAAGTCTCTGTTTGACAAAAAAAAAAGAAATAGTTAAATCTCCTGGAAGCGGGAAGCAACTTGAACTTTTAGACACGCAGGTTAAGTCAGAAGGTCTCGGAAAACTTAAACTCTTTAAATAATTATTGGAAAAATGGCCAAACAAACCTGAATTTTTTGAAAGTCACCAAAAAATACTCAGATTTGATTGTGCGCCAACTAATACTCAGATTTTATTTGACTTTTACCAAAACCCATCAACTTGTCACTGATCTGGCAAAAAAAACTCTCGTTAAACACATAAACAGAATAAAATTAAGGTATTAAGTAACCCGTTTAGTATACCATTTTACGAAACGATGTCGTTTTAGAAGATAACGAACCTTTAAAAAAAAAAACCTAGTAGCCTATTAATTGTTAAATGAACCAATGTAATTATATTTAAAACTAATAAAATGTGTTTCATTTAAGAATATTAAATCTATGCAATTCCTAAATTGCGTAACCTAGTTTCAGAAAACAACCCAAATCGATTTGAGAAGAAAACTATTTACTCCGACGAAGCTCAATTCTAAAGGGATTTTAGCAGGAGATTTTCACGACATTCTGCAGAATCCAGAGAATTGAGCTTCGTCAGAATAAAAAATTTTCTTCTCAAATCGATTTGGGTTGTTTTCCAAAACTAGATTACGCGATTTGGGAATTACATAGATTTTTAAATGAAACGCAATTTATTAGTTTTAAATATAATTACGTTGAACCATCTTACGATTAATATACCATTTTCCTATTGGTATTGTTCCTCATCAACATTACTCAGCAACCCGTGTTCGAGGCATTATTTTAAATACTCATACTCATTTAGTATTCCAAAACGACATCGTTTTGCCCACGGCGCAAAATGACATCGTTTTGCCCCGGCCTAAAATGAAATCGTATTGGCCCGCTCGAGTTCGTTATAAATTGACCTTCTTCTTCCTCGTCTCAAACAGAGAGGAAAATAACAGAAACTGAGAAAGCGCTAACAGAATTTATTCTCCATCCTTTTATCGTTCCTCTCTCGGCTGTTCATCGCTCAACTTTAGGTAAGGTTTCTTCAACCATTTTAATGGATTCCTGTACGTAATCTTGTTGTGAAAAGGCTGATCTTCTTCTTCCTCCGCACTTGAAGCGAAACAGAGAAAGAGAATCATTCAGAGAGAGCGTGAACAGAAATTTATTCTCCATCCTCTCTCGGCTGTTCATCGCTCTAGTTTGGGTAAGGTTTCTGCATCCATTTTTATGGATTCGCGTACGTAATCTTGTTAAAATTTGAGAAAGATAATCGTAAGGCTGTAGATTCGTTTTGTCGATTTAGTGGAAGCATTAGACCAAAGAGTGTTAGACGATTTGATTTTCTAGGTTGTGGTTTTGGTTCTTTATTGTAAAGGAATTGTTTGTTTTCGCCATCTTAGGTTATTCGTTTTGTCGATTTAGTGGAAGCATTAGACCAAAGAGTGTTAGACGATTTGATTTTCTGGATTGAGGTTTTGGTTCTTTATTGTAAAGGAATTGTTTGTTTTCGCCATCTTAGGTTATTCGTTTTGTCGATTTGGTGGAAGCATTAGACCAAAGAGTGCTAGACGATTTGATTTTCTGGGTTGAGGTTTTGGTTCTTTATTGTAAAGGTTTGTTTTCGCCATCTTAGGTTATTCGTTTTGTCGATTTAGTGGAAGCATTAGACCAAAGAGTGTTAGACGATTTGATTTTCTGGTTGAGGTTTTGGTTCTTATTGTAAAGGAATTGTTTGTTTTCGCCATCTTAGGTTATTCGTTTTGATTCGTAATCTCTGTTTCCTAAGGAGGGTTTTAGCATGGACGAACCGGAGGCTTCGATTCGTAGGCTCATGGATCGATTTGGAGTATCAAAAGACAAAGCGACCGTCTTATTGGTTATGAATGGATGGAATGAACAGAAATTGAATGCAAATTTTTTGCTCTCTGCTGAATATGCAATCGTGTCCTCGCACTTTGTCACAAATCCCCAATTCATCACTACGAGGGTAAGTTGTATTTTTTTTTCTTTTTTTTCAAGAAATTTCACATTTAACGAGTTGCTTATCACGCAGAGACAGTGCGACTTCTGTCGTTCCTATACAATCTGCCAAAACATAGATTGTGGGCACTACCTATGTCGTCGATGTTTTGCAGGTAATGATTTTTGTTCATTTTTTTTGTAAACTTTTATACGCTGCTGTAGCACGTGCAATAACTTTGATTTGTTTTTTCTTTTTGTGCAGAATACATTGAGTTGAAAATTCTGGATGGTAATATACTGGTGCTCTGTCCTGACAATCTTTGTGGAAAGTTCGTATCGAACACTTGGATGTTACAAAACGTGTCAGCAGAAGCAAAAGTCAAATACGAGATATCTCTTAGGGCTTCTCAGCCTCCAAGTTCGGTGAGTAGTAAACACTTCTCAACCTCCATTTGTTGATGTGGATTACAAATATGTGACACATCAGTTTATTTTTGCAGCAAGCTACACTTTGGAAAAAGGTGTACTCCTTTATGAAGCGGACAGGAACTTCGTTTCTAGATACCAGCAGAGTAGAGCTCGAGAAGTACATTTTTCATTTCGTTTTGGCGGCTGTGTTGAAAAAGGTTGTGGAAAGAAGAAACTAGGCCCTAGAAGCATACAAGTTTCTCCAAATTTCTGTAAGCGATCTCTCTGCTCTCAACTGATAACAGGTTCCAGATTTTTTTTTTTTTTTTTCCTGGTAATGAGGTTAAGAAAGTAGACATTTTTCTCTTTTCTTTGATACATGTCCAAAGAGTGCTGCGGATGGTATGCCAGTAAATATTGTGGCAACCGTGGATGAATATTTCTTCAGAATTTTATCTGAGAACAAACAAATTTGAAGCCAACTAATAAAAAAAACTCTTACTGCAAGGTTTGTACTCATGTATATATAGCAGAATCCAGAAAATATCCAAATCTTTTGAACCACCATCAGGAATTTGAACTGAACTAGTCCATAAGATAAAATGAATTTAACAAAAACTGGTCTTTCTTTACCTGCATATTTGAAGAAAAAGGAGGATAGAATCCCTTGTGCTGCATTGTTCAGTATCAGAAACACGATAGCCCTAGAATGTCCTTGTAGGATGTCAAAACTGCCAGGACCTGTCCACAGTGGCAAAACTGTTAGCAATGCGTCTAACAGAATTTATAGAAGCTTTTCTGGCATTTAATTTGCTTAAACATTTATCATATTCTACTCTGCCGTGTTAAAACACCCATACCTGTATATATAACAGTTCCTAGTATTCCAAGGAAGTTGAAGATTGCACCATAACCATAGAGAAACAAGTTCTGCACCAGGAAATTATTGTTTACATTCAGAACACATATACAAAAAAAAAAAAAAGAGGAAAGCGCAGGAGAAGATCATGGTCCTAGAATTTGATATCAGCTAGGGCATGAGCGGTGAACCCTAAGATGAGTAACCACATTGCTAAGAGAGCTGACTAGACCTTAGAACAAAGTAAGTTCAACAACACGAGCGAAAATTTCTGTTATAAACAGTAAATGACCACAGAGTTAACACAGCCAACCAGACCATAGAACTGAGAAAAGAATTCAACAACTGAGGCCAGGAATTCTGTTTTGATAAGAGAAATAGCTACTGAGATACACAAGCTCTGATTGTCATGACCTTTCCAGCGATGTGCCTCACAGTTAATATCATAATAAAATTTCAAGCTTTAAGCCTTTAACCAGCAATTACAAGCGAGGGTCACCACAAGCCTTCCAATGTTACTAGAAGCCTCTCGCTTCTGTGATACTAAATGGGAAAAAGTATGTATCAGGATTAGCTAACCTGAAGATAAATGCTTGTGTCATACTGGCTCTTTAAAGCATACTCATTGTAGACAGATGCCAAAGATGGGACGGTAACCTGCAAGATACTGTGCTGAATAAGCCTCTAAACGAAATACAACTTTTCTTAGATGCCGTAACAGATGAGCAATTGCATGAATTTTGGCAGAGTATGTGTATGGAATCACTTTCATACTAAATTTCCAAGAAAAGCAAATAGAAGCCCCAGAAAGTGTAACTTACAAAGATAAAGGTACAGATGTATGCACCCGTAGCAATTGGAACAGCCACAGTAGTAGCACCTTCAGGAAGAGACCGCAGCTGATTTACACTGATCCCTATCAGCAAGAGAGCAAGTGCTTCCCACTACAACAGAAAGTCAAAGCAAATTTCCATTAAGAGTAGGAGGTAAAGAAGGTCAAACAGAAATGTCTATAATAATATGTCTGATACATCAAAGAAATCACACATACAGATAACCAAAAATAATTGATTCTGACCTGTATGATGGAAAACCGTCTCTTCATTATCATGTTCAGTAGCACAGCAATTACCAGAACCTTTAGATTGCTGAGCATCTTCACATTGGCAGGATTAAAATATAGCTGTCACAGCAGAAAATTTATTTGCCATGTTAAACTAAATTATAAGAAAGAGAAGATAGAGCCAAATAGACTAGTAGCCGAGAAGGCTAGATAAATACAACAGCAGAGCATGATGTAATTATGTTATAACTTCTAAGCAATTTTTCAGTGCAGCTTTCACAGCAGACTCAGACATCTGTCACCCAAAAGCAAAATTATTGCAGAATGCCGAGCAGGACTTGGGAAATGATAAGGAAAACAGAGGAGGGAAATAACCTCTACTTAGGCATGATAATATAATAATATATGCATAGTGACCAGTAGCGTCTACAAGGAAAGATGTCAAGTAACAAAATCAAGGATCAACAAATTTGATCAAATAGAGTATATATTCTCCAGGGGGCAATGCAAGCAAGGAGTTTCACAGGAAATATCTATGAATTATGTTATACAACCATCTTAGGCTCCCTGACATTCCAAAATCATGGTTCCCAAGTCTGTAGATCAGAAACATCTCCGAAGTAAAAACTTTAGGCTCTTGACAACCCTATGCAAGAAGTCAAACTGAGTCTACAGCTAATGGCTCTGCTTTTACTAGTATGTTAGATGAAACCATTGCTAAGGTCTTATAGAGTCAAAGAACCAAATGACGCCAGAAAGCTATAGAAAGGTTTACAGAAGACTTAAAACAGCTAAGAGAATTGTTTAATGAAATTGCATTTCCGAAGCTTAATGAATTATTTCTTTCATGTTCTAGTGCAGAAGAAACATCTATCAGCTAGTCCTAGATGCCAGAAAGAAATTTAAATGACCCACAAATAGAAGTGATATTTCGCAAGAGCTGACAATTCAGAAACGTACCTGAATCAAAAGCATGACAACCGCAAAAAAGAACCTTTGCGATTTCCGTCAAGAAGTTGACGCTAATAGGACTGAAGTTGAATTTTCCATCCACTTTAGACATGTACACTAAGACAGGCTGTAAGGGAATAAGAAAAACGGAAACTTTTTAAGAATTTTTAACAACAAATGACGAATTGGAAGAAAAGCAACAACCTACTACGAGTGTACATGATGCAACAGTGGTATGATGGAAAATAAGGTAACCATAGATTTATTAGCAACATTGAATCACCAAGTCTTTCATAAGATAATTTTACCTGTAGACCAACTAGCATGCAGTCACCGACTACCAAAAAGACATTGAGGGCACGTTGTTTTGAGGAAACTCTAATCTTGTAGTTGTCATAAGCCCTGGCTATAGCTTTGCTACTGGGAGAAACCAACCTTGAACGACAAACGCTGCACTCAGCCATCCCGTTCTTCATCGGCCTTTCCCCAAGCTAACAATTCTACACTGAGCTAAACCTGGAAGACAACAGAAGCATTTAAGATAAAAGAAACTCCATTCAAACAAGTTCAGAATGAGAAGTAAGAAGAGCTAAGCCAAAGAGTGATTTCTGTATACACCCAAGTGAAATCCTGCGATCAGATCTCAGTAGCCGTAAAAAGAGCACAATTTAAAAAGACAATGAGCAAAAGTAGATCTCCGAAACCCAGAAACAAAAAATGAAAGCTGGTAAGCAAAAACATATGGCGACATTGTAAAATCAGATTTTTAAGAACAGAAATCAAACTCCGGGAAAAAAACATAAAAACAAATAGGAAGCAGATCGATCAAACTAACCTCAACCGACCTATAAGATCAGCTCAAGAGCGCATTCCCAAAGAAAAACCTCCTCCCGCCAAAACCGCGTAAGATCCAGAAGGAATTCGATACTCTCTGTCTCGAGCTTCGTTTTCCGCCTATGTGAGATCTAAATTACGGAAATTCAAAAGGATCTAAAGAACTCTCCTCGAGCTTCAGCTCCTAGAAAAGATGCGAAGAATATGCAGAGAGAGAGAGATGAAGAAGAGGAAGAGGAAGAAGCCAACATAACCAACATAAATTATAAAAAAACCGGCTAAATAAATAAAACCAACATAACCAAACTTAACCAGACCGAATAATTGAATAAGAGAATGTCAAAAGAAAATAGAATTAAAATGTTTAAGAAAAATACGAAGGGCTGTGTCCGTGTGCGAAGAATAAGTTTTACAGAATTCGTCGTTCGTCTCCTAGAGGAGCCTTAAAGGGAAAAGAAGAGACCGCGAGTCGCGCGAGAGAGACAAGAGTTGGCATGGATTCGAACCATCGAGCTTTGTACTAATTAAACCCTAATCTGGATAATCGATGTTCCAGTCTTCCCCAGAGCCTTAACTAAACCAGGTACTTCTCCGACATCAGACGCTGTACGTGTCTTCACCGTCCGCTGTGATTCTCAGTTTGTCGTTTGGTTGTCTTTATTGAGACATCTGAGTGTTGATTCTATCGTCAATTTCTGGATTCGTACGAAGGAGAGAAGCTTCGATTTGAGTAGGTTTACGAAATTTCCTGCATGATTCAGTAGACCGGGTTTTTTTTTATCTAAGCACGGCTCAATTGAATTCGATAAAAGACTAGGGCTTTATTCGGATTCGTCTCGTTGCCTTGGAGGGTTCGTTTCAGAATTCACTTTTTACTGGGTTTGAAATCATCATCCATCTTTGGATATTGATTTCGATAATGGCGGCATTTGCTTTTGCGAATAGTCTACGAAATATATGGCCTTTTTCAATACTCAGCTACGACCTGGAGGAATCAAAGGAGCTTGTCCGCAGACTTTCAGTGCCTGAGAGTACAAAGAACTTTGTGTTTGCAATCAGAGTCCCTGAGCATGATTCCACTATTTACATACTCTCTGCTCAGAATTTATCTCAGAGATCTGCTAGTGACGCCGAGTGTCTTATACGGGAACTCCGCCCTGATGTTGTGGTGGCTCAGGTGAACAAATCAGCTTTTGGAGAAGCTCTAGTTGAGGAGTGTGTAATAGGAACTGGGTCAAGTGATTCGATCCCAACGTCAGCTTTTAGAGTTCTTAAGCAGTGTTTTGTAGACAAGGTTAACAAAGAAAAGTACGAAAGTGTTGCAGGGGTCTTGGTTTTGAGGGAGATTTTTGGGACAAGTTTTAATGGGCATCTATTGGCAGCCAAAAGGGTCGCTAGGGAGGTTGGTTCGTCGTTCATGGTACTTGAATCTCCTTTTGTTAATATCGCTGCCATTGAAGGCTCTTATGAAAAAACTGAGACAGGAGGCAAGGTGCAAGGTCTAGCTAATAGTCTCATACCACAGAACTCTGGCTCTGCTATATTTTCAGGCTCGAGAAGGTTTCTGATAACCAATGATGCACAGGCACAGATGCTGAAATTGTTATCTTCGCATATCACTCAGCTCAGTAAAGAGCTTAGCCCATCAACTTGTGTTGCCAGTGGAGTTTCCAATGAGTTACAGTCCGATAGCCATGAGGTTCCCCCGTTTGCTCAATCCATTTATTCCTTACTTGTTGATCTTCATGACATATTTAATGATCTGCCATCTATTAGGAAAGCTCTAACCAATGCCAGAAAGATGTTGTCTGATGTAAATAGAGGGGAACCCATGGATACAGAGGTTCTTTCTGAAGTTTACCTTTTCCAGATTGCAGTTGAAGGCCTAAGAATTGCTTTGAACAATGCTGGTCGGGTACCTATGAAGAAGATAGAAAGTCTAAGCCGAACCAAAGTTCAGTTTTCACAGCTCTCTTCTGAGGACAAATCTTATGCACTTATGGCAGATCTTCTTCGTAGCCAAGCTAAAAGGTTTAAGAACATAGTAGCAGTAGTAGATGCAAGTAACCTCGCAGGTCTTAGGAAGCACTGGAAAACTTGTGTTCCTCAAGAAGTCAAAGATATGTCTGAGCATATGGTAGAGGATTTTGATGACGACGAAAATAGTAATGATTCGAAGTTGAAACGGCTGTTATCTGATAAACCGGTGGTAGCGGTTGGTGCAGGAGCGACTGCTATCTGGGGTGCTTCATCACTGTCCAAGGCCATTTCTGCTTCTCCTTTCTTCAAGATTGTAACTTATAAAGTCCCAGCTTCATTGAACCTTTTCCTGACACATACCCACAAGGCAATGACATTTGCATTTACCAAAGTGGCGTATCCCTCAAAAGTGATGGCCCCAGGTTTTGCTAGTTCTGGAGCCAAATCAACGTCTTTGGTGAAAGCATCTTTATCCGCGGAGAAAATCAGAGCAGTAACACATAGTATTATAGCTTCCGCTGAGAAGACGAGCTTCTCTGCCATGAGAGCTGCATTCTATGAGATAATGCGGAAAAGACGAGCAAAACCTATCGGTGCCTTAACATTGGCAACGTTTGGAGCCAGTCTTTCAACTTGTGCTGGATTGCTCCTCTATGGAGACGGGATCGAATGTGCAGCTGTGTCTCTTCCATCAGCTCCTTCGATTGCAAAATTGGGTCGAGGGATTCAAAACTTACATGAGGCGTCTCTGGAAGTGAGAAGTAGAGAAAGCAACAGGATACATAATGCAATCGAGGCCCTTAGGCAAAGGCTGAAGAAATTCAGGCTTTAGTGAAGAAGATAATTTTTAGTTTCATCAGAATCCTTCTTTGAGCTACTGTATATATATCCTCTCATTTGTCGATGCATGTTTCTTGTTCGGCTACACTGGTTTGTTTTGAACATATTCCCTTAATGGTGACAGAAAAATAGATGCTCGTTTCATTAGGAGAGATGGAATATTTTTGTCTTTATACAATGTATTCAAATAACTTTTGATTTTTTTTTTCTGTACCAAATATCTCAAATGTCCTATGATTCTTTACAATGTACTTATGTTCTAGAATTAGCTTTCTTTTTAAAAAAACTTGGATACTCCCAGCCAGCACAGCAAACGGTTGATTAAAAATATATACTACTCACAGGCACGAATTCTTGAGAGAGAGATTGTATATTGTTTGTGCTTCTTCCTAAATGATGCAGAGTTTATAAACCATCCTAAATGTTTAAAAAAAAAAAGGTTTGATAGGAGAATGCAAATAAAACCGGCATGAATGAAAAGTTTAAGAGAGATATAATATTAAAAAATTTGTGGAAAACACATGATGAAGAAGTAAGAAACAGCATTAGATGATGAATGCAATTTTGGGTGTGGTCGTTACACATGTCAACCATGTTTTTGGAGGCAATGTTATGTTTTTTAAGAGCATGAGTATCGGTCAAATACCCTTCTTCAGTATCACATCAATAAAATAGGAATATCTTTTTATTAATTAATTAATTAATTGATTAAATTTTAAAAATAAATAAATTGAAACTAATCACGAAAACTATTACATGAGTCTCTCAGATTTTTTTTAGAGAGGTTCTCGTTTCCGCTCACTTCTTTATTTCACCTTCTCTTACTTTTTTATCATTTTTAAATTAAGTTTAATGGTTAGATACGCTATAAAGAACTCCTCGATGAGGGTGCTCTAATTCTACACATGCTTTCTAGATATTGTTTTCCTTATTTTTTTTTTTTGTCAGCACGCATCGAATCTGAAATTCTGAATGATGGTGAACTGCTTCTACTCTGTCCTTACTCAGACTTGTCTAAAGTTTGTGTCGAACGAGTGGATGTTACAACAACTTTCGAAAGAAGCAAAAACAGTATATGAATTACTTTTAACCCTCTCAAAACTTCTCAGCCTCTCGCTTTTAAAGTTTTCCGCCACTTCATTTGTGGATTCGAGCTGTCAAGATAATGATTGTTTATTTATTTTAGTCAAATTTTTATTGTTTATGTTTTTTTTTGTGTTCTAATCATTTTTCATTTTGTTTTAAAACAAAACAGAGTTGGAGTGGCAAATACTTAGTTTCAGAGCATTTATTGTGCACCGTCATATTCTACATAATTGAGTGTGGACCAAAAGATATGAAGATTGGATTTATTAACTCAGTTTTGTGTGGTCTATGTGAAATGTATCATAATACTTCGTGTACTCTTTAAACAGTTTGGTAGCTCTTGGGACCAAGGAACCATTAATATATTAAGGGATCTAGCAGAATTTTAATATATTGGTAGCTCTTCGTGTAATATATTAAACTGTTACAGAATTTTTGATAACTTATGAATACCCCTGTAATTGCTGACTTATGAATGCTTAACGATCAAAAGTATATAAGTAATCAAGACATCTCTAGGGAATTATAAAATTTTAATAATAAACACAATGAAACATGGCACACTCATGACAAATATTGTTGAAAGGCAAAATATTTAATAAAGCAATTGAACTCTTAGTTGTGATCCAAATTAAGACGGGACTACATAGGTCTATACTTAACTTACTGTAAAAAATAAATTCAGTAATAAATTGAGAATGACAAACATAACAAATAGAAAAGTCTAATGTGTTATTCCAACCAACCGTATTTAATAAAAAGAGATAATAAGATTAAAAGAAATAGTCATATTAAAGCGAAGTGTGGCTATAGCCTAAAGACAAGGTTAGAGGATCAAAAAAAAAATTAGTATGAAGGGAGGAAAGTTCATGGCGAGGGGGGAGGAGGAGAGAGAGGCCGAGGAACCACTTAGTCCGGTTTCCCGGCTGCTCAGTTCGCCTGAATTGTGTGCCGTCATTGTGGTAACATCAGGGTTTAAAATTAGATGCGGCACATCCACCATTGTTGCAGGCATCAAGGAGTCATTGATCAAGCTCCCTCGCTTCTCTTGTAAACTGGTAATCATATATTTATTACCTACGGCTATCTTGTCATATGCAATAAGTGAAAATTCCATTTTCACTTACTAGAGATGTGTGTAATTATACCTATAAGTTTTAATCAAAATATGATATGTTCAAATTTATCTTTTATATATATATTCGTTTTGCATGGAGATTCCATTGACGTATCCATAACAAATATCCTATGTCAATACATTTCTTTGATCTTAAATTAATCTATTCCAGGACATGGATAATCAAAATGAAAAGAAAGGAGAACCGGTTTGGGTTCCGGTTAGCATTCGAGTAGAAAATCATGTTATTGTTTCTGATCTAGATCATGTCAACATTGAAAATCCTGATGAGTTCATAGAAGACTATTGCTCGAGCATAGCCAATACTCCAATGGACATGTCCATACCACCATGGGAATTTCACGTGTTGAACATAAAGACTTCAAATGCAGAATCTGTGGGTATAGTAAAGTTGCATCATTCTTTGGGCGATGGAATGTCTCTTATGTCACTTTTACTCGCTTGTTCGCGGAAAACGTCAGACCCCAACGCTCTTCCCAGTACTGCAGCTACAAAAAAAAAACATACAGATTATATTTCTACCGATAAGGGTTGGTGGTTTATCATTGGCGGATTTTGGTATATGATAAGACTCATCTTCATCAATTTTGTTGAAGTGTTTAAATTTATGCTAACACTATGTTTTCTACGAGACACCAAAAATCCTCTTTCGAGTGAACCCATGGATGGAATTCAACCTAGAAAAGTTATTCATCGGATAATAAACTTCGATGATGTTAAGTTGGTGAAGAACAAAAAAAAAAAAAAAAAAAAGAAAAAAAGTTGGTGAAGAACATAATGCAAGTGGTATGTCATGTACTTCGTAATACTTTTTGTCATTTTTTTTTATAATAATCATTGTTAATTAGTTTCATCTTTTTAGAATAACAATTTTAAATTCCATATTCTTTTGTAGAAGGTAAATGACGTTCTTCTTGGAATGACACAGGCAGGTCTGTCAAGATATTTAAGTAAAAAATATGGTAAACTTTAGTTCTTTCTCTTTTTATCAATTTTTTTCTTTAGCAATATTATTAACATAATTGACCGTAGTTACATTGTTTCTGTTTTTTAATAGATGAAAATATGGCTGAAAAGGAGAAATTGTAGTACATAATTTTTCTTCTCACAGTTAGCATTTTAGTCGATCATTGCTAAAATTACAGATCTTTTATGTCGATATTAAAAGGTAAATACAATTCATGTCAATGTTTATCATAAATATCTAAAATTCCAAATATTTGAAACATTTATTTGTTTTTAACCAGGATTTTTATATTTTTTATATTTGTTAACTAATTTATGTATATCCATATATGAAAGGAATGCTAACTGTCATATACGAAAAAAGTGAATTCAGAAAACATTATATTTAGCTACTACAAACAAAATTGTGATTAATATTCAAAATTCTTATATTAAAAATAATTACCTAATTTTATATTTTGTATATGCCACCAAACACTATAGACGGGTTATATGACTATATATCCTTGCTATCTTTAGCAGATGAAGAAACTATGGCCGGGAAGGAAAATTACTTAGAAAGAATTCACATTCGTGGTACCGTAGCTGTAAATTTAAGACCATATACAAAAATCCAGGTGAGAAAATCATTTGTCTAACTTACAAAACAATATTCTTATTTAACTAGAATGTAAGAGACATGAAAATGTAGGATCTGGAGAATATGATGACGAAAGGTGCAAAGTGTACATGGGGAAACTTTGTAGGTCTCGTTATATTTCCTCTATGGATAAGATCAGAAGATAATCCGTTGGAATATGTCCGACAAGCCAAAGCTACAATGGATAGAAAAAAACTTTCTCTTGAAGCACTGAACTTTTATGGAGTCATCAAATTCACCATGAAGTTTTTTGGAGAAAAGGTGAAGTATATATGAAATTAGTATAATTATTTTACTCACATATATATCAAAAAAAAAAAATTGATTTACAGGTAGTACAAGCTATTTCATAGAGGTTATTTGATCATACAACATTGACATATTCAAATGTGATGGGTCCAGACGAAGAAATAAGTATGTTTGACCATCCAATATCTTATCTCGCAGCAAGTGCATTAACAGGATCTCAAGTAAGTATAGCTATATAATCATGCCTTAATTTTATATCAATTTATTGTTACACAAATTATCAGAAACTTTTGCTGAAGCCACATAATTAATAGATGTTTATGTTTTTGTTTCTTGTTAGGTTCTCAATATCCATTTTGTAAGTTACGTAAACAAGCTTATCATCAGTTTAACCCAACTGTGATTCCAGATCCTCACAGACTATGTGATGATTTTGTAGAAGCTCTCGATTTCATCAAATCCACTGCTCTGGATGAGATATTGGACCTCATAAAATAGACATTTTAGACGAATAGTATTTGCGCATATATAAAGTGAATTTTATGTTTGAAAGAGGAAAAATAAAATATAATGTTATTGTAATTCTCTTCAGTTTCTTAAGTTCTTTATGTTACATTTTGAGATTTTTCAGAGTGATTCATTCATCACTGTTTGTAAACGCTCCGTAATAACAACTTGGGTACGTAATAGAGAGAAAAATCAAGTGAACAGTAACATGGGCGTAAAACACAGCCGTGTCCAAAAAGCAATGTAAGTGAGCCAAAGTATTTAAACACAAATGTGTGAAACCATTCACCATTATGGAACGGATAAGAGAATCCAAGAACTGAGAATAGAGCTGCGAAAAGAATGGTTTCCAAGTATGACATCAACTTTTTAATGATCTCGAATCAAATCAACCAAGAGACTAGATAAGACACGGGTAGAGAGGTATCCAAGTATGACAAACTTTTTTGGGAAGACGATATGACTAACTATAGCTACAGTGGTAAATGACACAATATCTAGGATCCCAAAGCCCCACCTATTCAAAAACTTGGATATCCCGGAGCTCGGAGACAATCTGCATCTTCTAGATGTTCTGATTTCCAGGTCCGGATAATGTCCTGACTCTGACCGTAGTGGGACCAAATTCTCGAGGTAAGGAGACAGAACATGTATATCTGAGGAGAGACAGCGAATGTCGCCTGACTCTGTATGATATTTGAACAATCTCTTGTGATTGTCACAGAAGACAAGATTCCCTATATTAGAAACTGTCAAGGGCGTGAACCAAGTTGAAACCAATGGGTCGATAGTTAGACCGGCTAAACTTATGGAATAAGTCTTGCTCCATTGTTCCTTATCTGTATCCATGCACCATATCTCTAGTTGCCAGTTAGGCTCACCTTTCGTTTTGGCTATGGCTAGACGGCTGTCAAGGTTCACTATCGGCTCATTGTAGTACTTGACCCACATAGTTGGAACCGACACGTGGTGGAACTTTTCTGTGTTAAGATTCAAGGATAGTACCTCAAATGATGTTGTTAACCAGTAGATTGACCCATTCACACACGCTGACTTATTTACCACGCTGACCCTGTAAGGAGGTGGAGTTAGTTTTCGCCATACACCAGTTTGAACATCAAGAAGCTCGCAGTCTTTCACAGGTGTAGACATCCTCGCCACTTTGTAGCTTCCCGTAACTTTGTCTCTGCCAAATCCCATTGCCCAAAATCCCGGAAAGTCATTCATCCTCGGTCCTGCAGTTTTCCAACTTTTTCAGACAATGAATCATCCACATATGACTCACTAGTCGATAACAAAAAATAAAAAATAAAAAAAATTACCGTTGAGGTTAAGAAAGAGAGTGTAAAAGGCTGAGGACTCTTTATCTAGTCCAGAAGGAAACCTCACGAGTTGGCCGGTGGAGGGGTTCACAATGATGATCCAATCCGTTTCCGGGAAGCAGACCAAACCATCGCAAGCCATCGAGGGTCGTGCGGCGCCGCGGTGCAGATAGACAATCTCTTCTTCGTCTTCGAACCGCGGCTCAGGGAGTAGACTCGGCCGGTCGTCGCCACAGTCGCAGATGTAAGCAGCCAGGATTTTCCGATGCTTCTCAAGTTTCATACGCCTCTCCAAGAAACTCCTCGATTCTAGGATTGATCTCCATTGTTTAGAGACGGTTCTGAACTTGAGGATCGATTTCGAGGGCAAACGAATGGAAATTTCCTCCAGAAGGTCGGGATCTATGTGTATAGGGTTAGGGTTTTTTTCGTTTTCCACCATCTTTGGCTCCTGCTTTTTTTTTTTTTTTTGTGGTTATGAGAAACGCTCTCCAACATGGCTATTATTTATATGACCAGGTTTGGGCACCCGGTTTGATTGGTTTTTGATTTGTTCGGTTCAAAAGTATGTTTGTTCGATTTGGTTTTGAGAAGGGTCTGATCCAATTAATCAGTTCGGTATTGGAAAAAAAAAACATTGATTTTTGGTATAGTTCGAAAATATCAGAATTTCAGTCAATTCAGTTTTTTTTTTGTTATTTTAGTTTATGAGAAACCAAGATATTTAAACAAAAAAGTCAGACATATAAATCGGTTCAAAGAGGTTAAAATGAATCAAACCGAAAAACCAAAATCAATCTACAAGGTTGATGAGTAATGCCACCTGGCATAAATTTCTGAATTTCAAGGGTAAGGCCACACTTATACACTGCTGCTTGACTTGAGATCAGTTCATGCTTGCCTTGTTTACACTCTTATCTGTCTATCATTCTGGTACGACTGAACTGGACATATATCACTCTAATACCAAGACCTTGACCAAACATCAAATAGCGAGAAATTACTAGAGACGGTAGGCAAAATATTCGGGATCAACAATTCGATCCGCTTGGAAAGCTGGGATATCCGTAAACCTAACACATGAATAAGACATGAATAAGATAGTGTAATCCAGATGTGTAATTTAACCTAACTAATTTTGATCTGGTATAGTTTTTTTTCTATTTCATTTTAGAGATCTTGTGTATAGATATTTAAAAAACTTTGATGTTATTTTTCAGCAAATACCAGTACATTCAAGTAGATTTTAGTGTACTGTTCGACAACAACATTTGTCTATAGTACACTCTCCTCCATAAAACCCCCATTTTCGACAAAATTCCATGCATCCTAGTTGCCCTCTGTAATAACACGGTTCTGAAATGCTGAAACACCATTTTTCCTGCTTTATTTCATAACCTATTTATATAAACAAAAACCACGAAATCAATATGAATATTAACTAAAAAGGATCAAATTATACTTATAATTAAAAAGTATGTATAAAAATAAACCATTATCTGGAGCATTAGCTGTTGTAGTATGACAATGAACAGAAGATACGATCAAGAGAATAATAACACAAATGTGACTGAAGTCTTCATCATGAGAGTAATTTTAAAAATATTTTCAAAACTTTTTTAAAAATTAATCTCTTTGACCTTTTTGATGAGTGTTTGTTTACTTAGTGTGGTCATATATATAATAACACAAACATATATAGAAAAAATTCTCTCAAAAAAAAAATATATTGAAAAAAACATCATTCTTAGTCAAAGATAAAAAAAGATATAACTTTCCTTTTATTTCTAATATATAGATTTTAGTCAAAAGACATATAGCATTACCTAATTTATACGTTTGAACATTGGTTCGGAACCAATTTGGTAAAGATAAGCAATCCAAGAATTTGAATACATATCTGCCAAAATAATATAATAATAAATAATTAAATGCTAAGTAATATCAAAATTTAGACGGTTAGACTGAATAGAAAAACAATGAAATAGCGAGAAATTACTAGAGACGGTAGAGCAATGATAAGCAAAATATTCGGGATCAACAATTCGATCCGCTTGAAAGCTGGGATATCCGTAAACGGTAAACCTAACACATGAATAAGATAGTGTAATCCAGATGTGTAATTTAACCTAACTAATTTTGATCTGGTATAGTTTTTTTTTTTTTTTCATTCTAGTGATCTTGTGTATAGATATTTAAAATACTTTGATGTTATTTTTCAGCAAATACCAGTACATTCAAGTAGATTTTAGTGTACTGTTCGACAACAACATTTGTCTATAGTACACTCTCCTCCATAAAACCCCCATTTTCGACAAAATTCCATGCATCCTAGTTGCCCTCTGTAATAACACGGTTCTGAAATGCTGAAACACCATTTTTCCTGCTTTATTTCATAACCTATTTATATAAATAAAAACCACGAAATCAATATGAATATTAACTAAAAAGGATCAAATTATACTTATAATTAAAAAGTATGTATAAAAATAAACCATTATCTGGAGCATTAGCTGTTGTAGTATGACAATGAACAGAAGATACGATCAAGAGAATAATAAACACAAATGTGACTGAAGTCTTCATCATGAGAGTAATTTTAAAAATATTTTCAAAACTTTTTTAAAAATTAATCTCTTTGACCTTTTTGATGAGTGTTTGTTTACTTAGTGTGGTCATATATATAATAACACAAACATATATAGAAAAAATTCTCTCAAAAAAAAAATATATTGAAAAAAACATCATTCTTAGTCAAAGATAAAAAAAGATATAACTTTCCTTTTATTTCTAATATATAGATTTTAGTCAAAAGACATATAGCATTACCTAATTTATACGTTTGAACATTGGTTCGGAACCAATTTGGTAAAGATAAGCAATCCAAGAATTTGAATACATATCTGCCAAAATAATATAATAATAAATAATTAAATGCTAAGTAATATCAAAATTTAGACGGTTAGACTGAATAGAAAAACAATGAAATAGCGATAAATTACTAGAGACGGTAGAGCAATGATAAGCAAAATATTCGGGATCAACAATTCGATCTGCCAAAAAAAAAAAAAAAAAAAAAAAAACAATTCGATCTGCCTGGAAAATTGGGATATCCGTAAACCCAACACATGAATAAGACATGAATAAGATAGTGTAGTAAGTATTAAACTGTATCACGGCTACGCGGTTGGCTCGGTGGTCAAAGTAACTATGGGTCCGTGCTTGCTTTAATTAGACCAATCGTCTTTGAGTAGCTGAACAGTGATAAACCTCTACAAATCAATTTATTTGTTCCAAAAACTATCAGTTTGTATCCTTGATATTTTTCATTGATTTTTGTCAATAGTATTGAAATGGAACACATGCAGTAAATGTACCGCGTACAGCATGTGAAAAATATTTTGGACTGACTTCTTATCTTGTTTATTTTATATTTTTATATGCGCTAAGTTGTATTTCGTTTTAATTTTAGTTTTTCTCCATTTCAAAACAAAAAATATTACTCTAATTTAACCTAACTAATTTTGATCTGGTATAGTTTTTTTTTCTATTTCATTCTACAGATCTTGTGTATTGATATTTTAAAAAATTTGATGTTATTTTTCAGCAAATACCAGTACATTCAAGTATATTTTAGTGTAATGTTCGACAACAACATTTGTCTATAGTACATTCTCCTGCATAAAACCCCCATTTTTGACAAAATTCCATGCATCCTAGTTGCCCTCTGTAATAACACGGTTCTGAAATGCTGAAGCATACTTTTTCCTGCTTTATTCCATAACCTATTTATATAAATAAAAACCACGAAATCAATATGAATATTAACTAAAAAAGACCAAATTATACTTATAATTAAAAAATATGTATTAAAAATAAACCATTATCTGGAGCATTAGCTGTTGTAGTATGACAATGAACAGAAGATACGATCAAGAGAATAATAAACACAAATGTGATTGAAGTCTTCATGATGAGAGTAATATTAAAAATATTTTCAATTTTTTTAAAAAAAAATCTCTTTGACCTTTTTGATTAGTGTTTGTTTACTTAGTGTAGTCATATATATAACAACACAAACATATATCGGAAAAAAAGTTTCTTAGTCAAAGATAAAAAAAGATATATAATTTTCATTTTATTTCTAATATATAGATTTTAGTCAAAAGACCAGTAGCATTACCTAATTTATACGTTTGAACACTGGTAAGAAACCAATTTGGTAATGATATCCAAGAATTTGAATACAGATCTGCCAAAATAATATAATAATAAATAATTAAATGCTAAGTAATGTCAAAAAATTAGACAGTTAGGCTGAATAGAAAAACAATGAAAATTTATTAGAGACAACTATAGTAAACTTTACAACTGCTATTACAAAAACATGAAACATTTTGCAAGTGAAGAAATTTTGAGAGAGTAAAAACCATCAAACCAAAATTGATATCCAGGAACCAACCATTTTATGAAAAAGAAAAGAAATATTAATTGTTTTTATTATCTAGAAACGAAATATTTGGAAGCTTATTGGATCAATTATTTGAAACGAATTCATTTTTTTTTAATAAATTCTCTCTTGAACATTTTTTTATTATTAGAACTAACTTTTTACCTACGGAAAATAATGAATAGTTCAAGCTAGGTCCACGTTCTGAGTAGTAACCATACCAACAACAACCAACATCTCCTTGTTCCTGCAAATGGTATGTCATGTACTTCATAATAGTTACTGTCATTTTTTTCTATATTAATTATCGTTCGTTTTATCTTTTTAGAATAACAATTTTAAAATTCATATTCTTTTGTGGAAAGTATAAATTATGTTCTTCTTGGGATGACACAGGCAGGTCTCTCAAGATATTTATGTAAAAAATATGGTAAACTTTAGTTCTTTCTTTCTCTTTTATCAATTTTCTCTTTAGCGATATTATTAACATATGTAACCGTGGTTACATTGTTTCTGTTTTTTAATAGATGAAAATATGGCTGAAAAGGAGAAATTGTAATACATAATGTTTCTTCTGACAGTTACCATTTTAGTCAATCATTGCTAAAAATAAAGTTTAAATCTTAAATATCGATATTAAAAGATAAATACAATCCATGTCAATGTTTATCATAAATATTTAATGTTCTCTTGAAACATTTAGATTTTTTTGAAAAGGTTTCATTATTTTAATATTAGTTAATTGTTTTTATATTAATATACGAAATGCTAACTGTCATATTCGAAAAAAGTGAACACGGAAAAAACTATATTTAGCTATTACAAAAAAAAATTTGATTAATATTCGAAATTCCTATATTAAAAATAATTACCTAATATTATATTTTGTATATGCCACCAAACACTATAGACGGTTGTTAACCAGTCTATGGCCGGGAAGAAAAATCTCTTCGAAAGAATTCATCTTCGTGCTACTGTAGCTGTAAATTTAAGACCATATACAAAAATCCAGGTGAGGAGAATCATTTGTATAACTTACAAAACAATATTCTTATTTAACTAGAATGTAAGAGATGTATGAAAATGTAGGATTTATTTTGGATAATTGGATGACGAAAGGTGCGAAGTGTGCATGGGGAAACTTCGTAGGTCTAGTTATATTTTCTCTATGGATAAAAAAAAGGAATCAGAAGATAATCTGTTGGAATGTTCGACAAGCCAAAGCTACAATGGATAAAATCAGAAGATAATTAACTATTTTACTCGCATATATATCAAAAACTTGTTTGATATTTACAGGCAGTACAAGCTATTTCAAAGAGGTTATTTGATCATACAACATTGACATATTCAAATGTGATGGGTCCAGACGAAGAAATAAGTATGTTTGACAATCCAATATCTTATCTCGCAGCAAGTGCATTAACAGGATCTCAAAAGTAAGTATATCTATATAATCATGCATGCCTTAATTTTATATAAATTTAATGTTACAGAAATTATAAGAAACTTTTGATGAAGCCACATAATTAATAGATGTTTATGTTTTTGTTTCTTGCTGGACAAGGTTCTCAATATCCATTTTGTAAACAAGCTTATCACCAGTTTAGCTTTCGACTCAACTGTGATTCCAGATCCTCACAGAATATGTGATGATTTGGTAGATTAGTAGGTCTTAGTGGGGAAATTTCGTAGCCTCGTAGGTCTCGTTATATTTCATCTATGGATAAAATCAGAAGATAATCCGTTGGAATATGTCCGACAAGCCTAACAAGCCTAAGCTACAATGGATATTCTGTTGGGCTTTTATACTCTGAAGAAGCCCAAAACAATACAACTTTTTTTTTTTTTTTTGTCAACAACAATACAACTTTGTACGGTGAAAACGGAAAGTCGATAAAAAGGAAAGAAAAAAAAGTAAAATCGAATCGATCTCTGAGAGTCTCTCCTTGGTAATTTGTGAACACAAGAAATATGGGGGAAGAAGAAAAGAACCCTAATCCGATCATGTACATACTTCCCGAGCTACTGGGCGAAATTTTCATTCGACTGTCCTTGAAATCAATCCTCAAATGCAGAACCGTCTCAAAACAATGGAGAACAATCCTGGAGTCGAGGGGGTTCGTGGGGAAGCGTATGGATCTTCAAAAGAAGAGGAGAATCCTTGCCGCTTGCAACTGCGACTGCGGCCGTCCGCCGCGTCTACTCCCGGAGGCCCGGTTGGTGGGAGACGAAGAGATCGTATATCTGCACTGCAACGCCGCACGACCCTCCATGAGTTGCGAAGGTTTGATCTGCTTCCCCGAACAAGATTGGATCATCGTTTTGAACCCAACGACCAGACAACTCCGGCGATTCCCTTCGGGCTTGAACCCCGACCATAAGTCCAGATATGGATTCGGTAATAATCTATCAGAGAGATGTTTGGTTTTTTTTTTTTTAAAGAGTCGAATTTTGCATTAGAAATTGAGAAAACAAAATGGAAACTTTTTCAGGATTATGGTCGAGTTTCTCTCCGGGACATTGGGCAATGGGATTCGGTAGAGACAAAGTTACGGGGAGGTATAAAGTAGTGAGGATGTGTTTTTCTTTCCGGAAGATTGGGCAACCGGATCCTGTGGTGGAGTCTTGTGTTCTTGATGTTCAAACTGGTGAATGGCGGAAACTGTGTATCCCTCCTCATGTTGTCATTGCCCCGGGAAGCCAATCGGTCTGTGTAAATGGATCCATCTACTGGCTACACATTGACATGCACGTCAAATTATTTGCCTTGGATCTTCATAAACAAGTGTTTTGTAAAATACCGCTTCCACGTACGGGGATCTCGCGTGCAGCCCAGATGGTGAACCTTGACGGCCGTCTAGCCATTGCCGAAACAAGGGTTTTGCCTGAATGGAAACTAGAGGTATGGAGCAAGGATACAGCAAAACATACATGGAGCAGGACTTACTACATTAGTTTAGTCAATAGAGTTGTTTCCTGGGACAGGTGGGGAAGGTGGTTCACGCCGTTGGCGGTTTCTAAGCAAGGGAATCTTATCTTCCATGACAATCAGAATAGGCTGTTCAAATACTATCCACGTACTGATGACATTCGTGTTCTCTCCGAAGACACTTGTGTTATATCTCTCTACTCAGAAAATTTGGTGCCACTTCCTATAAAACCAAGCCATCCGCATCCTGATCCGGTAACGAGGACTTCCATATGCCGCTTGTTCTTGACGGAGCCGACTTCTCCGGTATCCAGTGGTTTGCAACGGAATGAATCTAGAATACTAGAGATTCTGTTTGCCTCTCTAATAGTAGCTGGTTTTATTTGGTCTCCTAGAAAGTGGTAGCTTGGTCACCTTTTTAGGAGTTACTTATCTAGTGTCAATCTGTTATTTAGTTATTTATTTTGCTAATTCGTTTGTCTTCCTCTAACGATCAATATTTAAATTTATATGTAAGTGGATTCCTTCCTATCTGTCCTGTCTCTCTCCACTTGCTGTGCCAATGCCTCAAACTTTTCTACTTGTTCAGGAGTATTGAATTATGAGCAAAATATCATGTTATATTATTAAAATTATTAAGGGATGTTCACTTTGTTCTCCAAGACATTTATGTACATGTTAATTCACTTGGTCTTCCCAAAGGTTATTCGTACATCTGGATGATGCTATAATAATGGAATCACCTTGTGGATGCGATAAAATTCTAAGCTCAACTAGAGAAGAAGAAAAAAATCAAAACTCAGCTTGTTGAAAAGCTCTCAGATTCATCAAATAATCATATTTAAGAATTGTAATTATAGTTTGTTTGCTTCTCAATTAGCAGCACACTATCGATTTGAATCAATCACATCCGACATGACATGGGTAATCGGAAGTTCTTAGGAGATAAATGTCAAAAATCAAAGGCTAAAAACGCTACAGGTTATGATTACTCTCTCAACCAACTTCTTGGTTCAAGTTCGATAAATTCATGTTCTGAAACCTGATTTGTATGTGAACATTCATGATTTTTTTTAGGGTCTAAATGTTAAGAGTAGATAAATATCCTCAGTTGAACACCCAACTCAACCACTTGAACCATCTACTCACCATCCAAGAACTCTTCTGACCGAGATGAGAGTATTTGAGATTCCTCCACCAGATGGTATTCCCACAACCGAACAAGTGATATAAGAACTCCACAAGATGACTACAGTACACAAATTGTGCAAACCCGGTTGAAAGTATTTAATTCGCTTGAATTCGATTGTGGAACTCGATTGGCTTACTCATCTGTATATCATATAAAAGATCTATAACATATGGACCTTCGCTAACATCTTGCATATTTCTTTATGTAACTAAACTAGTGATGAATATGTAAAAAAAATAGAAACAATATCCAAACTTTCTCTTCGTACTTTGTGAATTACCCAAACTTCGCTAATCATTTGCAGACCAAATGCCATTTCTGTGAATCTGTCACTGACTGCCAAAACTTGGGATGTGACCATTACATTTGCCAATTCTGCTAAGTTTCATCTCCCTCTAGTTAAGTTTTGGGTTATTGAGCACAAAATCTTAAGTGGCGATATTGAATTGTTATGCCTAATAAGTGGGTGTAACACATTTATATCGCATACCTTGATAAGGTATCATTTATCTGACCATGCATTCCGAAAGTACTGGCTGTTATCACCGAAAATCTTAAATTTTTTAGATAAGCTGTGAAAAGGGCCATCAAGTTCCTTGCTGCTATGGTGGTTAAGTTAATTAAATGTGACTTTTACAATTGTTAATTTTTTTCCCAAGGTAGGTATTAATATGGATAGTTTGTTACTAATTGTTTTGCCATACAAATTTTGTGTTGCTAATAACAGGTTTATGGGGATTTATCATGTCTTAAAATGATGTTCTTACAATTTTAAGAAAAATATACTAACTTTCGAAGCTATATTCGCGTTCTGCAGCCCTTGATGGTTAATTGGAAGGCAAACATTTGGGGCCTCTACAAGCTCCTAAATTGAAACACTTCTTATGGAAGATCAACAATGAAGTCCTCCAGTTGGCTCTAACCTACTAGCTAGAGGAATGGAGGCTTAACCGCTGGGATGCATTGGAGTCAAAGTCTTTAGAAACTTTGGAAATAGAGTTACATGTTATACTAGTTTTAGGAATGAATTACATAATTTTAGGAAATGGTTCCTTTGTTCAAAATAAAAATAAAAAGAAAGGGTTTCTAACATATTTTTGAAAAAAAGAAAATTTTGAAAAAAAAAGTTTCAGAATTTTTTTATGTTAAATTACTTTTATTAACTTATCATTCATTAAGTGTAATTTAGTATGTTTTATTTAATAAATGCTATTTTCTGAATTTCATCATTATATGCTTTTTTAGTAAAATACATGTTGATAACAACAATTTGTTTTTTAGATATTTGTTTAAGCACCGTCTATTTTAAGATTATAAAGTTTAAGCTTACATAGAGAAGAGCCGAGCACATCCTTCTTATTGGCCCCTAAAAAGAGACAAAGCTTATCAGCTCCCAAGCACATGCTTCCTATTGGCCGGGTCTGGGTACGAGTTAATTAAAATTTCAAATTCATGTCCTGAAACTTGGTTTGTGTGTAATCCATGATGTTATTCTTCTAATCTATTGTTTCAAAGTTTCTCACAATACATTCCATAAACTAAGATTCAGCAAAATTTATATTACACTAAAGCAATTTGAGATCAGGAAAGTCAGTAAAGAAAGCTTAACTGATTCAATGAATATACAGCAGCACACGTTTACAGAAAGCTTAACCGATTCAAAGAATATACAGCAGCACACGTTTACAGTTGGCTTAGAAGGGCATCTTGTTTACTTTGTAATAGCTCGAGCTCTATAGGTTCGAATTCCTTCAAATTTTCAACTACACTCTCAACTTTCTTTGATATCCGGTTACTATGTTCTTCAACAATCTTTGCGAACGCATCCAGCTGTTCCTTGTACGCTGCACACAACCGCTTCTTGTTTCGTAGCTCCATAGTCAATTCTTGAATTCTCTTGTCCTTCTCGTCCTATATTTCACCAAAATGGTTTCACACACTTGTGCTCAGTTACTTTGTTACAACGGACAAGGACATAAGTTAAGTTAAGCTCACCAGAGTTTGACGAGCCTCGCGAGGAGCAACCACGAGCGGATGGTTATGTTCTTCGACGAATTTGGTTATGACCCATTTGCCAGACCGGTCATACTTGACATGAATCATGGCCTTGCAACCTTCCCTTGTGCTCGGTCTTGGTTTCCTGACTGAACCAAACTTACCACGGATGCTAACACAATGACCTTCTTTGTTACAGCCGAACCTACGGGCAAGGATTCTTCCATCTTTCTCGGATCTCCGGCAAGACATTACACGCATTACAAACCCTAAACGCCTAGAGTAATCGTCGTAGAACATCTTGGCCGCATCCTCGGATTCAAATTCAATCCCCTCGCGAGGCTCCATGGTCGAATCATCTTCCACTGCCATAAAATCAGAGAGAATTTGAGACTTTACATTTCTATGCTAATTATTCAGCTTTACATTTTTCTGCTAGTTTTATAGATTGAAGCATTTTTTTACATGAACAAAGTATGACAACTATGCAAACCATTTGCTCTTCAGAGAATGTGAGAGCACAGTGATTCCCTACTTAGGAAAATTTCAGAAATGTTGGAAAAGTTTTGATTTTTAATGTTTGTTCAGAGTTTACCCCCTTCTCATCAATAATCTGAACAATAATGAGCAATGTAATGATAAATTGAAATCCAATCGAAGAAATCCGACAAATTGCTACTGTAAAGCCGAACCGGTCAAGAAAATTGAAACCCAGAGACGAAACACAATCGAATCGTTGAAGTTAGCTACTTAAGACCAAACACAAAAGGTAAGAGAAGCTGAGAAATTTTGCTTACTGGATTTGACGATCAGAAAGGATGTTCGGCGCGAGAGAGGTGACCTAAATTGATACTTTAGAAATTGACTGGGCGTTGTTTATAAATAATAAAAGAAATTAAATGGCCTAAAAGAGAAAGAAACAAATATTTGAGGTTGTTTCTGCCAAGAAAATAAATAAATTCAAATCGGTGCATAAGAATCGAATCCGTGACCTGCTTCCTACAAAAAAAATGACAAACAGCGCAATGACGCGCTCATTACGGAACATATTGGGCTTTTATATTTGAACAAATTATCTATTTTTCACCCATCGTCTTCTCGCTTATTAAGGCCCTGTTCTTCTGTTGATCGCTGGCGATCAGCGGGAGCGACCGGAATTACACCTTGGCCAGAGCACCGAGTCAACAACCTTCACTTGATTTTGTAATCGCTGCGGCAAGTTGGGATCACTAAATCGATCGCTCAAAAAATCAGCAAGTTGGTAATACATGTTTGACCGATTTGATCTCATCTGTAATATTTTACATCTGAAACTGGGCCTATGGATCCTATGGGCTTAAGAGAACCAAATTTGGACAATAGCACAAAATAACCAGCTTTTAAAAGGTAGTTGAAAGCCTGTTATATTAGACATTCAAATTATTCAATTTATTCAAACTTTTGATTTTCTAAGAGCTCGATTTTTTTTTTTGCATGCTGTTTTTGATGTATTTCCTATTTCAAATGAAAATATTTTATCTATAATTATTTTTTTAATTTTTTTAAGATAAAAAAAAAACTGATTTTCTTTTTTAAAAAAGGTATTCTGCCAAAATTCAAAATTTAAATTTCACCTAAGACCTTGATATTGATTAATTAAATGTTAAAAAATAACTTCAAATAATACATGGGAAATTAATTTAGTAAAAACTATTAAAAATGAAAAACAAAATAATGTCGTGATCTTGTTAAACCAAACTATGTTAGATGTACCAAACTTTTGAACATTATACGATTATGGCCTCAGAAATATTAATATGGAAATTATACTTACAATACCTTTAAAAAAAGAGATGAATAATCATTATTATGATAACAAAAATTGCAGTTAACTCAAAAATTGCGGTTTGTAAATGGAGTGATAAAGTTCTTTTTATATCCGTATAAATTGATAACAATACAAAAAATAAATTAAACACCTAAAATATTAAAACATGGTTAACCAAATAAATAAATACGAAAATCCGCCCGTAGAACGCGAGCATTGGCCTAGTTTTCTATGAAATATGAAAGATGTTAGCGAAAGTCCACATATTATACATCTTTTATATGATATTCAGATGAGTAAGCCAATCAAGTTCCACAATCGAATTCAAGCGAAATAAATACTTTCAATCGGGTTTGCACAATTCATGTATTATATAGATAATTCAATCATCAGAAGTATGACAATGCATGCCAAAATATGATGCAAGGCTAGCTGAAACCTAAAAACCGAAAGAGGACTATCATTTAAATGGAGAACATAGAGGCAAAATATACATGACTCGTCTTAATTATTCAAGCTCATCTTCTGGTGATCCAGATTCAAAATCATTTTCTGCAAGGTCTTTTTGTTTTTCTCTCCTTCTGATCAACTGGTGCTATGTCATCTGCAAACCGCACTCGAAAGTTCTTTTTTCTCAGTCTCAGCAACTGTATCTGGAGGCTGCTGTGGGATCTTATCAACAATTTCAAAGATTAATAAAAGTTAAAAATACAGTAACACATTTCTAACTGTAGTATATTATACCTCGTCAGGCTGCCTCTCAGGTTGCGTCTCGTCAAGCTGCGTTTTGTCAAGCTGCGTCTCAGGCTGCGTCTCGTCAGGCTATGTCCGTCAGGCTGCGTCTCACCAGGGGATTATGTCTGTAAATGAAAATTTCAGAAACAAATTCATTAGTATATTAAAAAAGAATGTTCAACATTTCTAAAACGGCTCATATATCAAAACACTAATCATTTACAATTTACCTTGTCTCTTAGTTTTTCTCTGAGTTAAAAATCCAGATCCTTCACTGATTTCAATTCATCCTCTAATCTTAAGACCTGAGCATCACCCCCATCTTCAGTGGCACCAAATTTGTGGTTTGGCCGAGAAATCGCTTCTTTGGCTTTATCCAAATCGATGACTCTGGCATCCCAATCAGACCTAGTGAGTCTGTAGCCTCTACAAACCAGCTCTATCAGTGAATCCAGACTATCACTGTCGTCGGTGGCCAATGCTAGTAAGTCGCTGACACCACTTCTGAGAACACAGGCTACCTCCACATCTTCTCAACTTTCAATTTCTACAATCTTGAGATCTTCATAAAGAAAAGTCATAAAGTCTTAGTTACGGCTAAATGGGTTACAAAATCATTTGAATTTTTTTTTACTAAAAGTAAAAACGTTGTTAACAAGTGATCATTTTAAATAATGAAGCTAAACTTAACCAATTTTTGACTTAATATCAAATTAATTACTCGTACAATGTTTGTACAATGTTTGACATTGATGTGATTTTGTCTTTGGTTACTCTTTTGTTGTCTTGTGTTATTCTTTTATTTGATTATAATTCTTATCCCTGCATGAGTCAGACAATTTTCTCATGAGTCCAATACTCCATTTTATTTCACATTCATTCAATTTTGACAAAATAACGAAGCTTATTGGGGATGTTGGCCTGTGAGAATTTATTTTAACAGTTTTTTCTATGAAAATGAATTATAAATATACGAAAATCAGATGAACTAAATTGAATAAACATACCTTTTTTAAGAAGAGACGAAAATTCACTATATCTAAGATAGTAGTATATTCAACTTCGTATGACTTATTGGATAAAATGATAAATGATTTTTTGTAACATTGTAATGGCTTATTATCAGGATCATTGGATATTTCATTATCGATTGATCTTTTCCCTTATAAATACATATTTAGTTGGTAAAGGAGTTTCTTTAGTGAAGCAAAGCAAATATATATAGACACTAATACTGTAATACACACATTACAAATCTTGATAGGAAACGTTTAAAAATCTACTAAAGAACAGTAAACCAGATGAAATGAGAAGGTGAATCGTACATAACCTTAAAGAAACCCTGAAAAGAAAAAAGGATTACACACCTTCGTCGAGATTAGGATGTTTTGATTTATCATCAGAAAAATTATTTACACATAAAAAAAGAAAACAAACAAAACAATCGAATAAACACACACTCTCTTATGTTAAATCCTAATTAAAGATCAAGTACTGCTGCTAAGGCCACCACCTTTCATCATCTGAAGAAACTCTTTGTAATTGACTCTACCATCACCATCTGCATCCACTTGCATAATCATCTTCTTGCAACCTTCTAGGGTTTTACCTTGCTTGAGTCCCAATGAAGCCATCACAGATTTCAACTCCTCCACAGTGATAAACCCATCTCCGTCCTGGTCAAACACGTTAAACGCGTCTTTCATGTCCTCTTCTTCTGCTTCTACATCGTTGTGATGCTCATCCACAATGGAGCTGTAAAGCGACTCGAACTCGTTTATATCGACGCATCCATCTCCGTTTGCGTCGATCTTGTTGATCATCTGAGTCAAGTCCTTTTCTGGTATGTAGATTCCTAGATTCTCGAGTGAGTCGTTGAGCTCTTCTTTAGTGATTCGACCGTCTCCGTTCTTGTCGAACATCTGGAAAACCCGTTTGAGCTCGGCCGGATCTATTCTTCTCGTTGGCGCAGAAGAAGGTGACGGAGAGGATAACATCGACGGCGATGCAGGTGAGTTCTTGTGAAGAGTTTTGTCGAACCAAGAGAGAGGGAAGAGACTTCGAAGCTTCTTTGGTACTAAAGAGAGAAGAAAAGAGTTTAATAGATTGTAGAGAATGAATATTCTCACCATAACTGTTGAATCAAACTCTTCTTGTTTCGAAATCTGATGAAAACAGAGAGAAGATCTGAGAAACACAAACAGAGCTTTGGTGGTAGAGAAAAACTTGGAAATTGTTGTTTTTTATAGAGGGGAAGAGAGAGAGAGAGAGAGAGTTTCACTGATTATAATTAAATATTATCTTTTGGGAATTTATTTTTCTGTTTTCACTATTGTATGACCGTTGAAGCTAATTATATTCAACATATATACGTTACTCCTTAACTTTCAATTCTAACTCTATTTTTTGGTTTTGAGAAAGTAAACAGAGATGGGGACGATTCAAAGTTAAAAAGAACGACTACTGAATCAAACAAAGCGAACGAGAAATTAGTATAATTAAACATGACTTCTCAAACATATTTTAGAAAATGTTTGAAACTCTAGAGACTCTCGTATAGTCTTCAATCCAATTCAAACTTAAGTCACCGTTCAAATTAAAGAGATATATATATATATATATATATACACACACACAATTTGACACCCAAAAAGGCATTTCATCTAGATAATATGTTTACAATACATTGAACATTATTATTACTTTGACAGCTAATGATAAATCATGATAAATAATCTGTTCTGTTTAAACGTTCGATGGGTAAAAAGTTGTAAGTGAATAACTATAGTATTATGTTCTTTATCTATTTTTGACAAACTTTAATGTTTTTAATCTATTTTATTCAAAATTTCTGATATATATCTTCGCATAACAAAGGTCCTAAGGATCAATTAAGACAAGTTAAATGCTAAAAGTAGATAAAGCCGCGATCTACAGAATCTGTTAAGTGTATGAACCATGATAAACGAAAGTTACATATATATTTTAGAATAAAAAGATATTCATATAGTAAAAAAAGGCCACTCGATCTTTTTATATAAAAAAGTAAAGAAGTTGCAGAAAACGCGTGAAGAAGGTAGGGGTGTAGTTAAACATATACATCGCTTTTTTGTAAAATTGTGAAGGAAGTAATGTCAAAAACGCGTTGTTATAATTGTTGATGTTTGGTTCCTGTCCCCATTTGTTTGGTTACTTAACTTATTTTATGTAATAAATGTGCCGGTCTTCTTCATTGTATCGTAGACTTTATCTCATCTCTTTTTTATCTTATATAAGTAAAAGAACAGCCTTGGAGACAAAAAAAAAATAATAGCAACGAAACAATTTTGTTCAAATGATCTTTATAACCTCCCTCGGATGATGTAAATTGTCAAGAAAAATCAAGATTTTAATTAGTCGCCACATTACTTAGATTTTTTTTTTCTCACTTAAATGGAGAACTAAGGCAAAATTTATTCAGAGTAATACAATTACATTCTACTATAAAGAATGAAGAAATACAATTAAAATATCTTTGTAAAAAAAGCCACAAAACATATTTGCATGGTTCAACACTATATTGGCTGCGTCAACATACAAAGACACCAAATTTGCTATTGCAAACCAAAAAACAGAATTTACATACAAACAATAAAGATAAAAAAAAAAAAGAAGCAAAAATGTATATATAACCCTAATGTTAATCGCGATCAAGACTTTATTTAGACTCACGATTAAGTAATGTCCCCTAAATGTTTCGCAATCACGATGTAAGAAACTTTTCATTAAGTGACATAATGTTTTCATCTGAGAGTATTGTCTCAATGCAGTAGTCTTTTATAGTTTTATCTGAACTCCAAACTAATAGAATTGACGTAATGTTTTTAGAATCAGCAAAACAAAATGTTCGAAAGCCTTTTTAACGGGTCTTAGAATCAAAAGAAGACACTGGGGACCAAAAAAACGCGCCAAGAATGACGCCAGTTAGATTATGACCGTTGTATCATCATCTCTCGAAGGTTGTCGCCATTCCATTGGCTCACTTCTTCAATGTGGACCCATCTGCTCAACGACCAATTATCACTTTTTTTTTAATTCATATTGAAATATCATAGTATCGACAGGATCTAATAACATTTTTAGTAAAAAAAGAAGAAAGAGCTACTAACTAGCTAGAGTTTAGTAAGAAATGTAATAGTAATGCATTGGAAATTAAAGTAAACCAAAGAAGAACTAATCATTGGTGTTGGGATGAAATAAGAGAAAATAACCTATAGTTTGTTCATTAAATAAAGTTTTATCCCATCAAAATGGAAGTTAATGTCAAACTAGAACTCTAGCAACTAGCATGGGCATACAAACTAGAAGAACCAATCAAGATTATCACGATTGTAATTTATGTTAATCCTACGAAAAGAAATTCTGAAACAGTAAACAAGAAAACACGAATCAGAGTTAACATTTCAATAAATGACAATTAGTAGAGCATGAACTTAGAACTTAAAAGTTAAAACTGATCAGTTTTATATTGTATAAAATATACTATGTATAATAGATTCTCACGGGGTGTAGTGTAACGGGGCGGGATCCAAGGACATTTGACTTGTGAGAAGTGTTATGGACTTCAAGGTTGTCACCAGCTCACCCAAGCCAGCTCCACTCATAATTCATACTTATAGTTGTCATTATCTACTACTATTAACTGTATTTTCTTATTATAATACTTCACTTAATTTCATGTTTTAAGAAAATGGAATCCGAAAGCGTTTCCTCTTTAATTTGACAAACTCTTACTTTAGGATTTTTTTCTTTCTTTTCGTTTGCTTTCGTCATTCTTAGATGCAAATGGCAATGATATTATCGGTAGTGGCTACTCCACTCTTGTTCCATTTTGGTAATCGTCCCACGTTAATTCATATCTTTAGTATCATGTTGCTATGTATGATTTTTTTTATCGTTGTATATATACCGAGTAATTCACACATAGCAACATGATACTAAAGGTAGTGGCCACTCCATTCTCGTTCATATGTGGAAAATTCACACATAGCAACATGATCCTAAAGGTATAACTTTTTTCACACATACGGAGTAACTATTATACCTTTCTCAACTCGTATTCTGCTTTGTTCCTAAATTGATCCTAAGTTGTTAACATCTACAACTACAGTAGATCCTAAGTTACTAAATCTACAAATCATATACGACTGAAAGTTTTTTAACGTACATTTTTTTTTTAACGTACATTTATTGTCTACTAAAAAGTCTAAACACAGATATATCTCCAAACTGTTAATTATACGCGGTTTAACTTTATAGCTTAACAAGATATAATGCCTACCCGCTATAGTATGTCAAAGATAAGCATTTCTATCAGGGTAAGCAAACATAAACAATAAGAATTAATTAATTTGTTATTGACTTATTACACATTGGGGTTGCACGATAATGCACATACATTCTGGAAGAGAGAAAAAAGTATACGCACCCTCTCATTCACCCCCATTGATTAGATATCGACCAAAACCATGTTCTGTTTATGTTTTCCTTTTCCTTTTATTTGCTTGCCTGTTGGGAAAATTAATTTATGTTCGATATGAATTTTCAAACTCAATTACATCCGTTGAAGAATAATAAAACTAATAAACTTGCTAAAACTATTTTCACGATCGATAAACATTTTCAAGAAATTTCACCCAAAAAAAAGAAAGATAAATATGATTCAGGCTTGAGCCAAATTAGTTGTTGGGCATATAAACTTAAAATGGCTGAAACGGTCCATAAAGGATATATATTCACATATAAAGGTTTTTTGTTTGTGTTCTTGGTAACAAGAAGTAACACATTCGATTTCCAAAAAGGTTCTAACTTTTAAGAATAAGTCAAATGCCCAAAAAACGTTTTAACAATGAGTCAGTGGCATACATTGTGCTGAGACTGACAAAGGAAGTGCTGCTTTTGAGTCTTGGCCGAAAAAGTTAAAATAGTTAAGATTAGTAAATACGTGGCCAAAAAAGTGCCCACACGCAGGATCGAACTACGGACCTTCAGTTTACAAGACTGACGCTCTACCACTGAGCTATACGGGCTTTTGGTTTTCCAGTTGGTGTTTAAGGATAAGTAGGTAAGTACTCAGATCCTCATAAATCTCACACTGACTGAAACACCTGAAGAGAGGTCGGTCATTTTTTGCCTTCTCAATAGAAGAAAACTTTTGTGTTGATTTGGTCAATATGCCAATGTCTTGAATTCGTTTTTTCCTGAGTTTGAAAATTTTCATAAAATTGTGAGATAAGAAAGAAAGTCATTCATTCACAACTGTAAATGAGAGTGAGACATTGACATAAATGCTAATAAGACATTCTACTTGGTCTGTTTTCCCAATTGTCTTCAGGTAACAGATGTTTCAAGACTTTTCTTGATGATATTGACACAAATGCTAATTTTTTTTTTTTTTTGATATCCACAAATGCTAGTAAAGCATCCTTCACTGCCTTGGTTTACCTTCAAGTGATAACGAGAAGGAGGACACAAATCAGTAGAACAGACACTGTTAGATCTAATTTCAGATGTTATCGACAGAAATGAGAATCCCAGAAGAGGACAGAAGTACGAGAAACAGGTTAAATCTAGAAGAGAGGACGAATCTTTCCGACCAAACTCTTCAGTTAAAATATTAAAAAAAAAAAAAAATTAAAGCCGTGATAAAAATGGTGAAAAGACGAGCTTGGAAAGGAAGTAAAAATTATAACTTTTTTTTAAAGAACCAACAAAATTTCTCTCGTTCTCCTCCTCCGTGAGCAACAAGGAGAGAGATCTTTGTAATCAAATCGATCGAGAAATTAAGCAATTAGGCTCGGGCGATGAATGGGACCCACCGTCGCCATATCCTTCAGCTGGTGTTATCGTGCCGTAAGATCACGGCGCAAGTGACTCAGCCAGGAACCACCACGATCGTAGCCATGGCTTCATCCTCCGAGCAGGAGTTCCTTGCCCAGAGCCGCGCCAATCTCTACCGATTCCCTCGTTCCAACAATTTCTGGGACTCGAAGACGGCCTCGCGCGTTGGGGAGAAGCTCGGGCTGCGTCTCAGGGAGCTCGGCGTCGACGCCGTCTCAATTGATGCGGACGAGGAGATCTCACGACCCATTCACCACCGCAAAAGGGTTCTTCCGTTGTTTGACTCCGTCCGTCGCACCGGAATCAGAGTCGACGGAACCGAGCTGTTGAACGATGTCATCCCCAGAAATTAGGGTTCACGAAGTTGGGTATTATTTTTTTGTCCGCACAGTTTCTTGTATGAGTGAGAGATTTACAGGAACATATAAACATTTTGGTTTCTACGCAACTTTAAGTCTTTCCATCATCATCTCTGCTACATTTGCAATGTCATTTGACCTTATACTGAATACCTACAGTTACAATGTGGGATATGAAAACTTGTAGCTCATACCAAATCATGATATTGTTAGATGTTAGCTTCACTGATCATCCACAAGACCACTATGCTTACTTGCAATTACAATGTGTAAAATACATTTTCACCTTATTAATCTGCGTTTGTACATAAACATATTCCAAGAACCAATCTCCCATCACAGTTCCTTTTCCAGACAGGTTTGCGGAACTTGAAAATTCTCCTCTTCAGGAGTGTATGCTATTACTTAAGGCACACAAGCTAAACCATATATATTTACCAAAAGAAATAAAAAAGGTAGAAGAAGATTAAGATTGTTTATTTCTTTTGGAGAAAATCCTCGTATATTGTGTTCACTTCTATGTACAAATGAATTGCAGTTAAATATCAGACAAAGTCACAGATAGAAGAGTTATTTACCAACTAATTCGTACTCCACGGTATAAGCAAATAATAAAATGAAGGAATCACCAAGATAGTATAAACGGAGGCATGATGATGAAAACTTCAATGATAGTGCATTACATTATACAACAAGAAAAGTGTTTTTGTATTTGAATTCTTTGATCAGCTGCAGTATCGTGAGTGTGAGCTCTTCTACAGTTACTTGAGGAAGAACTTCCAGATATCTCTGTCCGTAGCTTCCTTAATCAAATGAGCTCCTAAGATGGTTTCCTCATCGACCAAGTTCCTCAAATGTCTCGCTCCACTGTTGAATCCCACATACTGCTTCTTTGCCGCCAAATACACCACACCGTAAGGTGGTCTCAGGCACTGTTTCCACACACAATAAACAACAACAATCACTATAACAAGGAAACAACCACCGAGTCAAGAACTAGAGAGACAAGGATCCAAAACCAACCTTCTTAATGAGAGAATATAGTTTCTTCAGAGAAGTAACCGAGTAAGGGATTTCAGTCATTAGTATAACATCATACCCACATTCTCCTCCTTGATCAGTCTCGTTGGCTCTTTCCCACGCTCTGCTTCCCGAGAGCTTCCTTGATCGCCTCGAGAAGAAATCTTGTTGTCCTGTAATGCTACCATCTTGGCTGCTACATCCGTCCATGAAATCTTCCTCTGAGAAACTCAAGCTCATAGCCGGGTTAACTGGTTCAAGGACATCGGTTCTTATGATGGATAAAACGGTCGGGAGCTCTTCCCATTCTCCTGCATAGAAACGGACAGATGCAGAAACGGCTTGTCTTGATGGTGTGAGCGGGCTTTCTGGCTGACGGCTTTGCCTGTCCCGAGCTTGATCAAGGTTTGCAAGCACATTTGGGATGGTTGTGCATCTTATTGTTTCTGCGTTGAGGTCTTGAAAGTGGACCGAGGAAGCACCCTTTAAAAGAAGAAAAAAGAAGCTTAGATTATGAGAAATGTGACAGTAACAACTATCTTCAAGCGTCGGTTTACTTACTTTCAAGCAGGCAAATATCCCAGGAACTCCATAATTGCAACCTAGCTGCTCAAGTCAGAACAGAAGGGACTGGTGAGTCTGCTCTCAAGTTGGAACATCCATAATATCTTCAACATAGTACAACTTCAGATCAGACATTCAACATGAAAAAGAACTTAATGTTAAAAGCTGTGGCCAAGAATGTCTAAGCACACCTACATTCTGTGGAAATGGATAATGAAAGTAAACAATTTAGATGGATTTGTAAGCAAATTTGCCAAAGCTATCTAGCATTTGTAAATTACTGCTTATCTGGATACAGGTTGCTCATTGCAGGATACTGAAGTATATAAGGGACCGTTCAGTGACATTAGCATTGGTTTGCCAAACAGAGAGTACAAATTTAGGGGGAGTACCTCGAGGACCCTTTTCCCCCTGAAGCTAAGCTGTCCATCGCGGATCTCGTTTTTAAGTACATCAACAAGAACAATAGCACTTTCCCAACTTTTCAGAGAACCTACACAATATTTTTATAAACTGAAACAGTTCAGTTTATTGTGATTCCTAAAGAGAGATAAACCATCAGATGCAAGTGCATGTGAAGGCGCATACCTTCATATTTTGGAGGAGCAGTTTCTGAGCTAGAGAGCCCGATCATATCTGCAACACTTATTTTTCCCTGCCATAACAAAAACGAGTAATTTTATACTTTTTGATGATAATATTTAAAGTTAGCAAACCATGCACTTGTTAGAAGTAGTTGCAAACTGTCTTAAAAACTGAACTCGTCAGTACCTTGAAAATTTGTAAACCGAGCACATCTAGATTCTCCCCTGAATACCTGTGATGAGCTGCTGTCTACAAAAGGAAGAAACAAAAGAAAGAGATTCAGTTTTGCAAGGTATAACAAATCTTAGTTTGTCTCAGATTCAAAAGTATTTCGACATAAGATGTAGTAGTAAATTAGAGGGTGAATCCGAATAAGCCATGGAAAGGAAGGCGTAATGAGAGACTACACGGGAAATTTCTTTTACTTATAAGTTATTACTATGGCAATGAATATAACCTTAGAAGGTATGATCTCAACAGCTGGTGTTGGAAGCGGCAAGTCCTTCTCCGATAGTGCAGACACACCACCACGATCCTGAGGCAGCAAACCGGGCAAGCATTGCGCAAGCAACGATGGTGCGCGCATTCTTTAGCTTCGAGTTGTCAATAATGCTCCAACAAGTATCAATCTAAAATTATAGAAAAGACATAATCTTTAGTAAAGGGGCTGCAACTCTGAACATCTTCAACTCTAAACCTTAAAACCCCCTAAAACCCTAGACATCATGATTTTCACCTAACGCCGATGCAATCACATGATTCACGTGATAAAGACATGAATCCGAATGCAACTTTAAATAGATGCACGGATTAAAAACTTGTTGACAAACTAAACAAACAACTTCGTAAAGGACAGACAAAAGTCAAAGTACAGATTCAATACTACTAGCCCAATTGTCGAGATCCATATTCAATCCGACATCTCAACACTAAATTAACCAATAGGAATCAAAATCAAAACCAGAAACCATCAATGGACGTGAGTTCTTATAACTAAAATGAAGTAACAAAATTCGATTCAATTTCATTTCTCGACGACCAATTACAGGATCAATGGAGTATAAAGAAACAGACAACAAAGATAAGTGAAGATTACTTACAGATTATTTGCTTACAGAGGAAATAAAATAAAAAAAAATAGAAATAGAAAGCGATCAGCAAAAGAGTTCTTGACACGAAATTCGATTGGGACGAAAGAAAATGGGGATTCTTCTCTAACACGGCGAAAATCTAGGGATCAACAGAAACAAGGTTGAAATTTCAGAGCAAAGAGATCTCTCACACACGTTTAAAGTAACAAATTAAAAATCATTTATAAGAAAATAAATTCTTAAAAGGAAAGAGGGAGTTTGGCCAACAAATCGAAGCTTCTGTTCAGACCCGCTGGTCCGCTTTTGTATATCTGTCCCAACTATTTATAATTCTAGTCCTTTCTATTCTTTGCTAGTTCAGCAACTGACCACATTCTTTTGTTCCTACGGTCGTGGTCTGCTTTCTGACATCTGTCTCTAATGAACAGTTTAAACTCCCGAGAATATGGGCCACGAAAGGCCTCATTTACATGGGCCAAGAAACTCTCGGGGTATAAACTGACCTGCTAAGTTGAATTATTCGCAATGAAATTAAATTTCCTATGATATACTGAAATTAATGGAGAAAAAAAAAATACAGATTGACGCAAGTCGTTGGAAAAAATACCGTATATCATCTATTTTACCAACTTGGCTATATGTTTGATCTACGTTTATATAATTTCAAGAAATTATCAGTTCACACGTAGTTATCCGGTGAGCGTCAGCCTGATAAGTAGTAGTAATCAATAGTTACAATAACTCTTGTAATCAAGGTTTACACGTAATAAACCGATTTTATCTAAAATGGGTCGCTGTCGTCGATAGATGGTTCGAGGAGAGCGTGGTTACACGCGCCGGCCTGCGCACACAAAATAAGAGCCACTAGTTATCACTTGTCAGCTAAACTTATAACACGTGTACCTGCGCGCGTGAGTACCACCACAATCCAACGGTAAGGATGAAGTGTGATTGAACTAAAATAGAGGTTGAGAAAGCGAGTATCATTGTATTGTAACCGCGCGAGTAGATTAGTGGTTTGTTAGTTGATAATGAATCTGATCCAGAGTAGCTCGCCACGTTGCTAATAAAAACATGGGCAAAAATAAGATAGTAACATTATTATTGTCTTGTAGTAATCGGCTCATCGCCGTGTAAACTCCAGATAACCAAATCATCTCTGTCTCCTTTCTCTTTACGTTTCTCACGTCTTATAATGGATTCTTATACTTTTTCTTTCACGGCTTAGTTTGTGACGCCACATTTACCTCGGCGATTCTCAATCCAAATCCCTGTTTGAAAATATTATTTCGATTCCAAAGGAAAAGAAAAGTCCACATTTGGAATTTTATCGTCAAAGTTTGTAAATTTGGGAAAACGAGTCCCTTCCCATTTCCCATTTCTTCTTTGCCTCGATCTCGACTCTCGGAACTTTTACCAATCGCAATTTGTTTATCTGTGGATTTAAAGTTTTATTGAATCTCCTTAGTATTCGCTTCTCTTCTTGTTGAACTTCCGGCGAATCTGTAGTTTTTGTTTGTCGTCCCGGTTTGAAAGTGCGGAGCTTTTGGCAGAGTGAGGTCAAACCAGTGGCAAAAAGAGTAATATAAGAAGATGACGTTGACGATCCCGTCGGCACCTGGGAGCTCCGATTACTTGGATATGTTCCCAGAGAGAAGGATGTCGTATTTTGGAAATTCTTACATTCTCGGTTTGACTGTCACTGCCGGAATCGGTGGTCTTCTCTTCGGCTATGACACAGGTTTCTCTTCACGAATTAAGATGTTTTAGTTTGCATTTGAATTCTTCAGTGACCCATTCGTGAAAGTTATGTAATTTGAATCGAAACTGGACTCTTCTAATCTGCGTTACTTGTCTCATTGGATCTCTCTCTACTTTTATCAAATTCTGAAAATGGTTCGGTGGGTCTGAGCTAGTTTATGTTTAGGATTATCTTACTGAACTTAGTTGTGTCTGATTTTGTATAATTTTAGCTAAAGCCTTTAAGAATTGCTCTTTTTACAGGTGTAATATCTGGTGCCCTTTTGTATATTAAGGATGATTTCGAAGTTGTTAAGCAGAGTAGTTTCTTACAGGTATATACTGAATGTTTGTTGCTTTCTCTGTTCGAAGCTGATGACTTTCAGTGTTAGTAGTGATTCATGAAGAATATTTGTAGGAAACTATTGTTAGTATGGCTATAGTTGGTGCCATGATCGGTGCTGCATCAGGAGGTTGGATCAATGACTACTACGGACGTAAAAAGGCGACTATGTTTGCTGATGTTGTCTTTGCAGCTGGAGCAATCGTTATGGCTGCTGCGCCTGATCCGTATGTCTTAATAGCGGGTCGTTTCTTGGTTGGTTTAGGAGTTGGTGTTGCTTCTGTGACTGCACCGGTTTACATAGCGGAAGCATCTCCATCGGAAGTGAGAGGTGGACTTGTGAGCACC
This sequence comes from Isatis tinctoria, assembly GCA_010577795.1. Lineage (NCBI taxonomy): Eukaryota > Viridiplantae > Streptophyta > Magnoliopsida > Brassicales > Brassicaceae > Isatis > Isatis tinctoria. The sequence goes on along the minus strand of VHIU01000441.1, from coordinate 6,623 downwards.
AATGTATTGATGATCACCGGTGGACAGTTTCTTTCGTACCTCGTTAATTCTGCTTTCACACAGGTTAGTTTGTTAGACATATCTTCCCTCACCACAAAAAGTTTCGAATTTTGGTAAAACTATGTTACTTCCACAGAGAGCAACCAATCGAGTGAATGACAATGCGGCATTCGTGTTATGTGCATTTTAGGAATTTCCATAGCGTTCCGTGAATTCAGAATTGTGAATAGGTTTACAAGTATGCTCTTTTCATCTGACTCTGATTAGAGGATCAGGAACCAAAGTATTTAGAACTTTTAGATCATCGCGAATTCAGTAGTGAAGTGTTTGGTTACGTTACCTATATTGTTTTTATATATTGAAATTGAGCTAGACTTAAGAATGTGAGCGCTGTTTGATATCCATTTTTGTTGACGTCTTATCTCTTTTGTGTCTCATGCTGACGTAATTAACAAAATCATGCTACAGTCGCTTTGTGAGTGCCGTTATCATTTAGTTCATATTATATGATCTTTGTAACCTTAATATTGGTTTATCTCAATGCTCAAGTTTAATTTGCTGCAGTTCTTCATGTCCCAGCTAAGGCAGCTTATCTGTCCTTTCACCATGGCGAGAAAATAAGTCTATCCTGAGTTCCGAGAAAAGTCACTATTTGGTGGTCCTTTACCTTAATCCAGTTCTGAATGTGTAACAATTCTTCTGCAAAAATAAAAAGTCTAGTAAAGTTGATCATATGAAAATGTAAGGCTGTTATAGATTTTTTTTGCAAGTGTAGCTTGGTATTTGGAAAACAGTCAAGAGTCAAGACCATCTTTCATGTCTAAGAAACTATAAAGAGAAAGTGAAACGTTTGGCATTTTATTGGTAGCTTGTGAAATCATGAGATTATTGTTGGCAGGTTCCAGGAACATGGAGATGGATGCTTGGGGTTTCAGGTGTTCCCGCTGTTGTTCAGTTCGGCCTGATGCTTTTCATGCCAGAATCTCCTCGATGGCTTTTCATGAAGAACCGTAAAGAAGAAGCAATCCTAGTGCTCACGAAGATGTATGACATCTCTCGGTTAGAGGACGAGATTGATCATCTTTCCGCGGCTGAAGAGGAAGAAAAACTAAGGAAAAACACTGTAAGCTACTTGGAAGTCTTTAGATCCAAAGAATTGAGACTCGCATTTTTCGCCGGAGCAGGGCTTCAGGTAAAGTAAATGTCGGATTTTGCAGCCTTTGACTGAGATATTCATAGGAGTTAATATTGGATGAAAAGATAAAAATGTCGGAAAATTTTGCAGGCATTTCAGCAATTCACTGGGATCAATACTGTTATGTACTATAGCCCTACGATAGTGCAGATGGCTGGATTTCATTCAAACCAGCTCGCTCTGTTACTCTCTCTCATTGTTGCTGCCATGAACGCTGCTGGAACTGTCGTGGGGATTTACTTCATCGATCATTGTGGACGTAAAAAGCTTGCTCTCTCAAGTTTATGCGGTGTCATTATATCTCTCCTAATCCTCTCAGTCTCGTTCTTCAAACAAACATCTGATGGAGGACTCTACGGTTGGCTCGCTGTGCTTGGCTTAGCTCTATACATTGCTTTCTTTGCACCGGGAATGGGACCGGTCCCGTGGACGGTGAACTCAGAGATATACCCACAACAGTACCGAGGCATATGCGGAGGCATGTCTGCAACAGTTAACTGGATCAGCAATTTGATTGTGGCACAAACATTCTTGTCAGTCGCAGAAGCTGCTGGCACAGGAATGACTTTCTTGATTTTGGCAGGAATCGCGGTTCTTGCGGTTATCTTTGTGATCGTGTTTGTCCCTGAGACTCAGGGGCTAACGTTCTCGGAAGTTGAACAGATTTGGAAACAGAGGGCTTGGGGAAATAACAGTGAGTGGGGTAGTAGCAGCGACAGCAACAACATGGAGGGGTTACTCGAGCAGGGATCTCGGTCTTCAGGATCTTGAGTGCTTCATGCTCAATACGTTGTGGTATCACAGAGTAAACCAAGATTGGTTCCGGTTTGGCTCAGTGATATGTATGTGATTTTGGAATTTGTATATTGTGTTAGGAACTGTGTTTGTTATTAAATACGTCTAGGGTCCACTTTGGATTCCAGTCTTTTCTATGTCCTATGTTCTAGAGATTTCTTGTCTACAAATCTCTACATGATGCATGTGTCTATGATCAAAACGTTCCGCATAGAATAGTCGAAAGCATAGAAAATTCGACAAGAGCATTGCATTGAATAGATGAATGTTGATTTTACAAACATAAGACTTGTCACAGGAACTGTGTCTCATTTATCTTCTTTTTTCTGTTAAATTATAACAGATACGTTTTTGTCTTTTGGTCCCAACACGAACTGATTTGAGGATGACAAAGGGAGATGAAACAGATATACATTTATTGTATTTGGAAACGGCATTAAAATTAGGGACATCAAAGGGCCACCATAACGTATGATTGGATATCGTATAAACAACGTATCCTTTTTGTGTTGTCTTATGTGTCACTATACAATGTAGGTTTGTGATTTGATAATTCAATTTTTTTTTAAAAATGTGTAATGGTGATTTATTACTTTAATCACCTGTCTTCATATTTCTTTTTCCTTTTTGTACTTATCTGATGTATACCATCCTCTTTTAGATATAGTTTATCTAGACTGCAATGACTTCCACTATATTTTTTTTGCTGTCAAACTTTCTATGATATAAATAAACATTCTCGATAAAGTTGAATGCAATCATTTTACCCGCCGTATATATTTGAAATCGACTTTGGCTTAATATAATTTTGTAGCTAGTTTTGATTTTATATAACAATATTTTCTCATAAATAAATTTGAAGTTTGGTCTTATATATCTTGCATATGATGTTCAATTCATAGCCTATGATACTTACATATGTATAAATAAACAGCTGCTAACTTTTTAACAAACAAAAAGAAACCAGCAGCTACTAATTTGTTTATAGTGATAATCATAGTATCACCCCCGTGATATATAAAAGTAAACTTAAAAAGGATAAAAGAACAGTGTGTGTGTGTGGTAAATGAACAGACGATAATGATGGAAGTGGGGCCAAGGAGAACATGAATGTCGTGAAGACCAGAGGAGAGTGGGTGTGAAATGTGGTGCTGATTAGTTGAGCTGAACAAGAAAATAAAAAGGAAAATGGGGACACGTGAGTTGTTGGGTCTCTTCTCGTCTTTTATTTTTTAATGGGCCCCTCTTAAAGCCCTGAGCCCTTTAATTTCTTATCGTAAACTGTCCACGTGGCAGCACCCCTGCCTTTTGTCTTCTTCTCTCGTTCGTTCACATATGGGTGAGATTCTCTTCTCTTCCATTTCCACATTTATAATCCCTTACCCTTCCACATGCGTTGTTCATTGTTTTTCCATCAACACAATTATTGAATAACTATTTTTAACATTAAAAACAAAAAATGCTAAGAAAAAAACAAATAAATAAGAATTATTCACTTTCTTTCTTACGATACGAAACAAACCTATTTAATGGTTTGTTGATCCAAACAATCTTACTTGATGGTTATCAGAATTCAGAAAAAATCATTTGGTTTGTATCTCGTGATCCTTCTCCTTTTGGATATTATGCTACATGCACTAAGGATTATAGAACATAGTTTGGGGTCAGTTCAGCAATAGTTTTTAATACATAGTTGTATATCTGTACATGTTACAGTATGTGAAACTAAAGAGATTTGTCTACTATATATTATGATAAATGTGTGTGTTTATGGAAAATTACTGATGATCAGAAATAATTATAAGTTACTCGCGCAAGTTTAACTAAAAGCCAACATTTCACTAAACAAAGATAAACGAGAGCATTTACAGAACAAATTTATAGACATTGTGATTACTTAATTTAGTTTTCCATGTTGATATGTTCATTTCGTTCATTGGTCTAATATACATCGAAGAGTCAACCCTTTGAAAACAAAGGTCTACGACGACGTCCATTACGATTGTGTTTTACCACGTCTGAATGGTCTAAGCGTGATATATTAATCTCAAGAACCTTACTGATTACACACTGGTTACTGTTGAAAATTACAAATATTTACAATCTAAATGAAATGAAGTTTTCTATCAATTAAATCAGCATCGTTTATTGAATGTCAATAATCGCATTTATGTTAACATTGTTCGCAACGCCATAACCACCACAATCATCTGGAACCTTTCGTTCTATATGGACAATAATACGGGAAACTAAACTGTCGCTTCTCTTGCTTTTATATTGACTATATAAAGGAAACATGATGGTATGTCATCTATACCATGTCATGTCACCATCCATCACCATGATTCATCAGGACAAACGTCACCGTATACTAACATGACACGTTTGTCTCCATTTGACGCCGGCGCACCATATATCAAAGTCTGTTAATTTGTCAATGAAGCCAATTAGCTCATCAAAAGCTGGACCACGATCATTTTCTTTCATATTTTATTTTTCCATTAGAAATTTCGAGAAGCAATCTTGTTTTGGCTTCTGCAACTTTTTTCTTCTTTATGATTTGTTTATTTTATATTTGGCTGTTCACAGCAAGGAGTTTCCGAAAAATCCTAATAAGATTGGTTAACCATTTAAATTATTATTTTCATATATACTAGCTTAAAGGAGCTCATGACTTGATACGCCAATCAATAGCTTATGTGATATATATAGTCGATGTTATGGATTTTATATTCATACATTTCAAACTTAAATATCTGGCTAGGAAACGCAGCAACTTACGACATGAAAGAAAAACGCAGCAACTAATCCATGATATCATGAGAAAACTCGTTATAAATCACAATATCTAACAATAATTAATTCAAATAGCTATACTCTTCTAATCCTCTTTCTTCTGCAAATAGATATATCTAACATTTATATATGTTGATCAAGTAAATTATTAAACATGATTTTAAAGTACACTTAAATATGTAAAATAACGTTAAACAATAATCATTAGATAGGTACTATATGAATACATTAATTACAATAGAGAAACCAATTTATGCAATTTATTTTACTTATATACATCAATTAGCTACGGATGCAGATGATTTTGTCTCGATTTGGTAACCGACCCTAATGGTCATTCCATTGATATGCTTCGTCTCACTAACATTTGTCGATTAGGCTACGGAAGATCAAAGAATCACACTTTTTATTTGCTTGCCAATAGCTACAAAGTAAGATTAGAAAAAAAAAAATGTTGTTGTGGAATGTAAAGTTACTTGTCGTATTAAAAATTGTTTTTTAGTCGTAGGGAAATGTAAAACTGACGTGGCGCATCTCGAGGCCAACGACTTATGGCAGGCCGAAGGTGAATTGTTTATAATTAGATCTGCAATGATTAAATTATCTAATAGCTTAGTCTTTCACCTACACAGTTACCTATTAAACTAATACATATTTATATGTTTTTTTATAGTTGTTGAGTGCAAATGTATTTCAGTAAAATAATTGAAGCAACCTAACGAGTTTGGAGCAACGACTTATTGTTGCGGCCGCGATAAGTCAGATATGAAATTGTATCCATATATAATACTGTGACTACACATGTAATGGAATATATACACAAAGCATCATTTTGCAGTTTGATTCTACATGTATGGACCCAGTAATTACTCAATCTGCATTATACACTCTCTTTTTCCATTTTTCTTTTGCATGGACTGATGGACCCATATAAAACCTACATATATATTTCATTTTTGTGTGTGTTTGTTTTCTTGATAAAAGGCTATCCACATAAATTTCTACAATGAAACAAATTGTGGTTTGAACCTTCTTGACTAGGCACAAGAGATGCTTACGACATTCGGCATTATCTTTTCGTCGTTATTTGTACAGTGGTAATCATATTCATAGCTTGAGTTCATAATTTGTTATATACAAATCGAATACAAACGGTGAGATGAGATTAGGTTTAAATCAGAAAATGGGATAAATACGCATCATTTACAATATAACGTTATGATATTATCTTCCATCCATGCAGGTTATAAAATGTTACGTATTCAATCGATTGTAGTTACTTTGACTAGTTGTAAACTTGTACGTAGTAAAATAGCTTTTACGTTATCGGGTTCAAACCTGAATTGTGAAGACAACAGTAGTACAAATATCATATATACTCATCAAATTACAAATTCTGTCGGAACAATACGTAAATGTAGGTTCGGTCCGCTATTACGAATTCTTTTATAGATTTTATATGGAAAATTTATGGTGTGTGAAAGTCATGAAAACCACTAGCTTCTTAAAACTTAATTAGATAGATTAATACTTTGCGAATTGTGTCAACTAAGTTTCTAATGATGTGTTTGATGGTACGTATAGTCTCCACACGCAAGTTAAATCTAGCTCCTAAACTACAATTTGATTGATGAAGAAGTAACTGTGATACTGGAATACGAAACAAACAATGTCCGAATCTATTTTAATTTTCTTGTAGATATCTAATTCTCTATGTGCTTGCCAAGTGGCCATGGAAGTTTTACACTAAATCAATGCATTAAACTTCTAAAAATTCATTTATTCAGAGTTTTTACTTAACCAATATTAGAAATGAAAATTATATAAGGGTTTTCAC